>CM049806.1:17518496-17681815 GCA_027422405.1 Ptychobarbus kaznakovi
TCAGTTTCTCTTTGCCCTGTAAATACATAAACACGGTAAAAAAGCATTTTAAGCGGTAATGAATGTGTCAACCAAATGAAACTTACAGAATACTGAAATACACTTAAAATGAGCAGAAAAACATGTCCTTGCGGAAAACATCCAGTAAGTTTTCAGTTAAGTTTACAGACATTTCCTTTAACCTTAAAACACAAAACAATGTCATTTATAATTCAAAATGGGCAAAGCACCTGTGAAAAATCTATTAAAAATGTAAGTGTCTTATTCTGACCACCCTCTAGATGGCAGTATGATACTATTTTGATTAGCTTTGAGTTCAAGACAAGCAATGCAGGTCAGAGATGATCAAATAATGATCTTAGAAATAACTGCGGTAGATTATAGCACATTAAGGGGTGTAACATTTAGTCTGTAGTGTTAAAAATGTAAAATGTAGGGTTTCAGAGGAGAGAATGTAGGTTTTAAAGAATTTAGGGTTTAGATGAAAGGATTTAGAGCATTGTCTCAATCCAGCTCCTTGTGGAAACCCAACAATGCAGATTTTAAGTGTCTCACTAATCTGACACACTGTATTCAGGTCATGGAGAACTTCACTAATGATCTTATGAGATGAATAAAAGAGGAGACATCCAATACGTGCAGTTCTGGGGGCCTCCAGGATTGAGAAACACTGATTTAGACAGTGGGATTTAAAGTTTAGGGTGGGAGATTTAAAGTGTGATTTTAGTGGCTTTAAGGTGAGGGTTTTTTAGAGTGAAGGGCTTTAGAGAATAGGGATTTAGCAGTGTATTGTAGGGTTTTCAGGTGCATAGTACTTTGTTACAGTTGATGTAAGTCTTTACCTGCCACGGCGGGTAAAATGCAGTGAGTGCTGTCCGGTGCAAGAACCAGGGGCGGAGTGCAGAAACACTGATACGACCCATATGTGTTCATACATTTACCCTCTATACAGTTTGATTCATCCGCACATTCATCAGTGTCTGCAGAGTCCAGAGACGGAGAGAGAAACAGAAAATAAACAGACTCCATGAGCAAGTTCAATATGTACAATAGAGATGCAAAAAGAACAATAGTTAAACCAACATTCAGCAATTTGCAATATAACAAAAAAATATTATTTCTAAATGAATGAATGATTATAATTATAATCTACGATTATAATACAGGAGCAATATTTTGAATTAACTTTTATTTTTTAGATTTGCAGTTTTTATTTTAATCCTACTTTAAATGTTAGTAATTTTGTTATGTGCTAGTTATTATTAGTTATTCTTTTTTTCTATCGATTTTTTTAAGATTGTACTTATTGAAGTTAGTTGGTGATATTTCTCATTTTCATTTAAGTTTTTCTTAATATTTGATGTTATTTCAGCTTTATTGAATGAAAATGAATTTTAATAGTTTTATTTTCATTTCAGTTTTAGTTAACAAAAACAACACTGACAGGGAGACCACAGGTCCAAAGTGACTAATTGCTTTAGTCCAACTAAAGTGCATTTAAACACTCTTAGTGTGTGTGTGTGTGTGTGTGTGTGTGTGTGTGTGTGTGTGTGTGTGTGTGTGTGTGTGTGTGTGTGTGTGTGTGTGTGTGTGTGTGTGTGTGTGTGTGTGTGTGTGTTTACATAAAACCAGATGAGCCCACAGTGTGTATGCAAAGTTTGCGGCCTCCTTCAGAACCTGCACCCACAGACCTGGTGTCAAAAAGACTGACAAGTAGAAATGAGAGAGACATATTTATTTGTGTGTGTGTGTGAAGAGTGAGTGGGTGCTCATATGTGTGTATGTCAGTGTGTTTGTAGTAAGTGAAATGACTGTGGCTACACTGAATATGTGTGTGTGTAAGGCAGTCAGGGGTGTGGCAGCTTTAAGGCAGTGTGGCCGGGCAAGAATCCATTGCCATGGGTCGGTGGTTTGTGTGAGTGTATGCGTGTGTGTTTAGGCAGGCAGACAGCCTGCGGTGTACCATAGAGCTGCGGCCTGGATCATAACGGCTGTGCCGCCCTGACCGATCGCAAGATGTAGCCCTTTGACCCAAGCTTACACACACATATAACCTGCTATCATGCTGCATGCATAATGTAGCCGCAAGCCACAAGCCGGCAGCTGCAGCAGGTTTAAAACTTAAATTTAAATCTAATTTAAATGTGTTGGCGTTACGGTAAGCCAAACTAGGACAACACTTACACCATACACACTATCAATTCAACATGTAAACTCGCATGCACCCACGCAAAAACACACACAAGCCTGTCATTCCAAACCGACGAAAGAACACAGTGACAATTCAAGGCCAAACATCACAGGCAATAAACGGCTAAAGCAGGATGTTATAAATAACAAACCCTTCTAAGATTACTTTCTAACCTTTCTAAGAATACTTAGACTAAAATAAAACACTTTCATGTAACTTTTTATGTTTCTGAATAATGTCTTCTAAAATATTTCATTAAACTGCATCAAGCTGCTTTAATCTGTGTATATCTGAGAAAGGAGAAATGAAAAAATGAGAAACACGAGAATATTCAATAATTTCATTACATTTTGTGTATTTGAGATTATTATTTGAGCATTTGTGTTTAAACACCTTGTTCAAATAAGCAGCAATATATATATATATATATAGCAAGATTTTTTGTTGTCTCAACTGGAAAAAAACATGAATAAAACCCAAAACACCTTTTTACATGGTTTGAAATCCCATGAAAATAGATTTTTGTTGTGTCTTTCTGTGCGATGGGTTTTAAAATGGACAGTTCACCATAAAAATGTAATTCTGTCATACTTTAGTCATCCTCATGTTGTTTCAAATCTGTATGACTTTCTTTTCTTTTGGGGAACATAAAAGAAGATATGTTGAAGAATATTGGTAACCAAACTGTTATAGGTGCACACTTATATTGTATGAACACAAAAAAAAAAACATTTCTCGAATTTTCTTATTTTATGTTCCACATAAGAAAGAAAGTCATACAGGTTTGAAAAGACTGCATAGTGAACAATAGTGAAGAACAGAAGAAAAAAAATCTGATCTGGTCACATATAACTTCAGTCAAATCAGTCAAAAAACTTCTCATCTTTATGCCACTCTAAATGTATTAGACTTTCTTCTTTCAGTGGAACACAAAATAAGATATTTAAAACAATTACTTTTTAAGAACAGAATTACCATTATTTTCCAAATAACCATAACAATGGAAGTCATTGAGGTCGAATTAGTTTTTGTTAAAATATCTTATTTGTGCTCTGCAGAAGACTTTGGAACAACATGAGGTAATCATCATGAACTCTCCCTTTACAAAAAAAACAAAAAAAAAACAGTTGAGACAGAGAAATCCACAGTTGTTCTGAAATTACACGCAGATTGTGATTTTGGACCTTACCGACACACTGCAGTTTGCTCTCATCATAGTAGAGTCCGGCTTTGCAGTAACACTCATACCCACCGGGGGTATTGTGACAAAAGCCGTCTTTGCAGATCTCATTTTCAAAAAGCTTGCATTCATCTGCGTCTGCAAATCATACACATCAACACATTTTCATTATTTCATAATTTAACAAACAGACAGGTCAGTTTAAACCTGAAACCCTGGACCACACCTACAGACCAGCATGCATCTGGATGCATTACTCTGGTTAGTGTTCTTATTTGGGGATCTGCAACATGCAGAAATGTAATTTGACTGGAGACTGACAGGGAGGAAATATCCTTACCATCCATAAGCATTCCATTCAAGCGTACGCCAACACACACACACACACACACACACACACACACACACACACACACACACACACACACACACACACACACACACACACACACACACACACACACACACACACACACACACACACACACACACACACACACACACACACACACACACACACACACACACACACACACACACACACACACACACACACACACACACACATCGCATTCACGCGTGCTGCCACCAGCCAAACCACACTCTCGCTGCATTCATAAATTAAATCAGTGCATTAGACTGGCCCTGTGACTGAGGTTTCCCCAAACTGGGAAGCAGGCTGCTGAGTGTGTGTTTCAGCATATGTAGGTCAGATGCTAAGCGATGTCTGCGGCTGCTTCCACGCATTGCAAAGTAAAAAATATGTGCATAAAACGGGGGTAAAACTGCAAGACACATCAGAGCTTAAACATAAAACCAGACAAGCACAAAAGCACACGTAAACAACCAGACATTGAAGGGACAGTTCATCCAAAAATGAAATCAATGTTTTTTTTTCTATACAATGAATGTCATTGGGATTCGGTGTTGTTTTGGTGTTCCACAGAGTCAGTCAGTCATACAGGTTTTTGAAACAATGTGAGGGTGAGTAAATGATGACATATTTTTCATTTCTGGGTGAAATATCCCTTTAAAAATACGCAGACACACAGATACCTTTGAAGCTTCCTGCTAAGCTGGTTGTAGGAATCATAGGATCTCCTGGAGGAATGTAACCCTGGCCTGCCGGACACATCTGGGAGAACTGATCTGCATAGAAGAGTGTCAGCAGTTAATAAAGTAAACTGTATGCTGTGTTTACTTAAAGAATGGTCATTATTGGATATAAGTTGAAGATTGATTTTTAGTTATGAGCTGGTAAAGCAAAATATATATGAGAGTGATTGTTTCAATTTCCATGAAGTCCAGACATGATTTACTTATATAATTGGCCTGTCTGTCAAGATTCTCAGTCATTTAGGTCATCATAGGACAGACAAGCTTTTACATGTATTGAACACCTTTCGTCAGGCAGCATCTGCAGAAAGGTGGATATTGTTTTTCATTGAGCCTTACCGCAATTTTCAGTCCTATCTGAAATTAAGAAATGAGCAGAGACAGCTTTATAAGCACTAATACGCAATACTTCCCTTCAGGACACGTCCTCTTCAACCAATTTGTAGGAAGATTTGAAGTAAAAAATGTTGTAGGAATCATTACAGTCTTAAATGATAATGGCTTTAGAACTTTTCTTTGTCTCTTTAATTACCTTTTCCTACTTTGAGATTGAATTTCTGTAATTTGAGCTTCCCCACTGTAGAAGTTGTAAAATAAGCAAAACTATGTTCTGCTTCTAGTTTAATATGAGTAGTTTACCTTAAATGAACCAGTCACTACATAGACTCACTTCAAAAGAATGAATAATTGACTATCCTCAAGTTTAACTCACTGATGCATGCTACCTAAATAGTTCATACTTGGAGTTGTAAATTTGGCCTTATCTTTTAATCTTTTTATGTTCACCACCATCATATTTTTTTCAAAAAGTGTTAAAACGGGGAAAATACAATTCTGCTTAAAGTTTAAAAGTATTAGTCAACCTAAAATGAACCAGGTCAACTGATTCACTGCAAAGAATCGTCTCAAAAGAATGATTCATTCACAATGATTCAGGTTCAAGTGTTCTTGCAGTTCTTTGTACTGTAAATTTTAGATTTATCATTGTGCGTGATGTAACAGTACCTTGTCCTGGTACGGGGCAGGGATGGACCTCGCAGTTGTCCCCCCAGCCGGCTCCTAGCGTACAGCAGCACTCCTCTTTAGTCATGCTGCTGGCCAGCACCTTATCACACAGGTTCTCATCATTCAAGTTGAAATAACACTCTTTCCTCTCCTCTGGTGTGACTGGGGGAACAAGACAACAACACAACTCAGATAACTTTTGTCCTTTTAAAATATTCAAATATGAATTTGTCACAAAGCACAGAAAAATAAAGGGGAGGAAAAAAATAAATGAATAACTGTAATATTTCACGGCAATACCGTAATCCACAAATGAAGAACACCTAAAGAACCAAGGTCAAGAACACAGTAGAAACTGTGTACAACATAAGAGTAGTTTTGCAGTTTAACCGTGGCCTTTCAGTCACTGAGTGCTCCTTTTTATTATTTCCACATAATTCATATTCCAAACTATTGTGATTGTAGTTTTATGGTGTTCTACCAGTGTCCTTATATGTAAAAAGCATGATTTACAGCTCTGGTAAGGCATACCGGGGTACTTCTTGTAAAAACAGAAAAATCATGTTTAAACTCAGGAGACAGTGCGGTTTTATGAGGGGAGGAGGATTAGGCGGGTGGATTTGAACAAAAGTCCTTAACTAAAACACTTGGCTAAGATCTAAGAAAATGCTTCCTGTTACTTGATCTTCCAGGCACAGCTGGTGTGTAGCCGCTCACACACACACATCCAATCAACATTGTTCTTTTATTTTCCAGTTCCACCATGTTCTTCACCACTAGAGGAACAAATTGATTCCAATCTAGCCAGCGCCAACCCTTAAACCTTAAGCTATACCACACCTGGGCCCGTATTCATGATAAATCTTAGTGCTAAGAGTTGCTCCTAGTAACACAATTCTAATACAATTCTTAGAAATGTGGGCGTTTCCTCTTAAAATTAAAGAAAAGATCCCAGTAAAGAAAAAAGTAATTCAGAAATCATCTTAAGCCTTAAAAGAGGTCTTAAGGTCCAAAATTGTTAGGAGTACGATTGAGGACTTTTAAGGGGCTTAAAAGTTTCTTTAGCAGTGGAGAAAATGGACAAAACATGAAGAGGGAGAAGAAATGTGTTGCACACAATGCATGACAGTCAGTTAATAAGACGCTACACATTAGAAATCATGTTTGTGACCGAATTAGAGACACGCTAACATCTCCGACACTGCGCAGAAATGACAGAAATGGACGTAGCATGGAAAAATGCAACTATGCATGCAGCAGATTTGGGTCTGTTACAGCACTTGTAATGTCGCTGTTCATTTCCTAAAATTTAAGTATGACAAGAATATGTGTGTGTGAGAGAGTATGGTAAAACAGGAAAAATTACGCATGTAATTTCAAAGTGAAGGCTTATAATAGACCCTAAAAGCGCTCTTTTATTTCCTTCTTGGACAACCAACCAATCACAGTCTTCAAAAGACTGTGTCATTCCTAGTAACGGGTCAGCACCGCCTCCTCACTAAGATAAAGTTTTTGTCTTTTCCTCACTCAGAGTTGCTCTCAGATTGGTCCTGAATCACTCTTAAGCTAAGACTCCTACGTAGGAGCTCTCTGAGAGTATTCTTAGAATCTTTAAGAATACGGCCCTGATCTTTAGTTGTAAACAAAACCTGTCCCAGATCACTTAACTTAAAAACCACCGCCAAAAAACAAGAGTTTAGCAAACTGCAAGACTCTGAATTGGAGTATGTAAATTGCAGTTGGTGCTAATTTTTGTTACTTCCTGATTGGCAAAATTAATTTAGTAAATATGTTGCTAAAACAACATTAACCATATGCAAATACATGCTAAGAGCAGACAGAATTATTTCATAGTGAAAAAACGGAAACACTTTATTTTAAAGCCTAATTCTCGCTATTAAAACCATTAATTACGACTTTTGCCTCACTTAACTCTTAATTTGCTGCTTATTAATAGTTAGTAAGGTAGTTGTTAAGTTTAAGTATTAGGTGGGATTAGGGATGTAGACTATGGTCATGAAGAATATGTGCTTTATAAGTACTAATAAACAGCCAATATATTAATAACAGGTATGCTAATAAGCAACTAGTTAATAGTGAGAATTGGTCCCTATATTAAAGTGATACGAAATGAGTAACAGCAATAGGTAACTGTTTATTTTGATAGCCCACTTCAGACTAACTGTAAGCAACTTTGCAACTATTAGTATACTGTCTGCTTAATATCTGCTAAAACTTTATTTTGATGGCTCTCCAACACACATTCTACTGACTAAAGAAATAACAAGTACATGTCATCTTATTCTATTAACCTTAACAGTCCACTAATACTTTAATGAGAGTTAGTTGACTTATAGATAGTAGAATGTCTAAAGTGGACTACTGAAACCAAATAATAAAACAACATATCACAATCCCAATCAGGAAATCTTTAAGAGTTGTGTAGACTTTCAAGAGCAGTTATCTTCTGATGGGTCTTCTTGTATATCTCTCCGTACTGGACTTTTTATCTTAGCGTGGGAGCTTCTTTTTAGCTCTTACGTGCTTTGGGCCCCATGGTGCTTTGGTCCCTCTGTAATCCTCATTCTGAATCTCATTTCTCTCCTGCCAGATAGTTTACAACCCCCATTCATCACGCCTTGCCTCCCTCTGTTCTACTCAGAGCTGGACCGTGATATGAAGTTAATGTCCTGTTGCACTAGAGGATCTCCATGGCTGAGATTAAAACGCAAAGAGCTTCAGAATCGTTTCAAGTATGCCGTGAAGATGAGACGTTTCGTAGGAGGAGGACAGGGGTCATCTGTCCAGATAAAAGGCAATCTGTGGCCACTTGTAGGTCTTGTAGGTTTTGCTTAGTTTACTATTTGTGGGATTTCTGTAGGATAATGAATTGGTCGATCACATTGTGGGGGTAGTTTACAGTAGGCTATAACTTTACCTGGTGGTGTAGAGAAGCATTTGGCCAACATCGGATCAAATTCTTGCATTTCATCAGGACACAAACACAGGAAGGTGCCTTCACGATTCTCACAGGTGGCCTCACCACACACATTACCGAGCAGCTCACACTCGTTCAAATCTGCAGGCAAGAAAATGTGTTTTATCATTGAACTGAAGATACAATCTGAACTGCAGGAGTTTGTTTTGTGCTGGATGAGATCATTTACTGTTCTACCAAGTCAAGTCACCTCTTTATATAGCACTTTATACAATAGATTGTTTCAAAGCAGCTTTACAGGGACAAACAGGAGAATAATTATTCAATGATGCAGAGATGATTTCTGATGTAAAGCAGCTCTAAAAAAACAAGTGTCATTGTTTAGCAGAGGTCAGTTCATCATTTATGAAAATAGTTCAGTTTAGCTGTAATAAAGCAGCCCTGTAAAAAAAACATGATGTCAGTTCAGTTCTCATCCAACATTGTCAGTACAGTCAGTTCAATATTGCTGAATACCACTAACAGGCTTCTGGTTTAAAATGAATAGTTCCCTCCAGTTCAACCGGTTCATTAAAAAGAATATCAGTTCAAAAGAATGATTCATTCACTTTTCTTGAGTTCAATTCACTCACTCAATCTGGTCGCAAGTGGTTCTTGAGATAACAGCTCACTGGAGTGGAAGATCAGTTAATATCTTTTGATCTGTTGCTCACATGTTATGTTTATTTAAAGATTTGAATAGCAAACAAGTTGTGTGGACTACAAATATGATACTTCTTAAATGTATTAATAACAATAATAATTCTGAAAGTACAAAAATAGCATGTAATCAAAAAGTACAAGACACCGTTTCACCAGATTTATGACCAGACGTTCTACAACCAAAAACTTATGTGAACTCTTAAAGCTTGTGAAACACTGGTCATTATCTAGTCATAGTTGATCATTTATATAGCTTTGTCCTGATTGGCTCAGAGCCTTTTGCAAAGTTTTCATTCAGTTTCCTTATCAAAACGGTGGCTTTTGGGAATCTCATAAAGCAATGACAAACAATGTGCACAACTGACTTCAGTAAATAAAACAGACCCATTTTTCTGCTGACTGTCTCTGACAGCTTGAATTTATGACGACCAAAGTAGCACTATAATGTCTACTTCTTGCAACAAGGCTCTCTCCTCCTTTCTACTCTGTTCTCTCTCTTTTCTTTTCAATGCTTCACACATCTGTGACTCTCATTCTCTTGGTTTTATCAATCATCTCAGAGCACCATATACAAAATGATGCAATAAATCAACTTGTGTGGAGAGCCTTTATGTGCAATAGACTCTGAATGCTCTAATGGAGCCATCCTGCCAGACGCACACACGTACACACTCCAGACCCGCTCAGTGATGGTGGGCCAGCTCGTCAATGAGCCTGGAAGTGTTAAACGGTCGTCTGGAGTCAGCAACAGCGTGGGTGCTGCACCACAAGGGAATGATAAAAACTTGGAAATGGACGTCAGTGCCAGATAAAAAATGTAAAAGACAGATACGACCTCATAAGAACTGATATACTACCGTTTTTTTTTCATGCACTCGACGGAATGTATGGTTCGACATAATCATTTTCTACACACAAAATAGTTTGGGTGCTTTCTACACCGTTGCTTAATATATAGCGACACGACAAAATAAATTATACTTTAACTGTGATTTTCTCAAAGGCAAAACATACAGAAAGTGTTTTTTTGAATCACAATCAAAGGGCTCTTATGAGCTGGATCTACAAATGATTCACTTAGAAAGACTCACAAGACACACAGATTAGCGGTTTGAATCAGTCTGACAAATCCTTCTCTGAATCTTGTCAGAGCGGCTACAGAATCAACATGTGACACACTTACTAAACTGAAATCCTTTGCTACTCCTTGAAATGAATCGGTTTCACGTACTTAAGGTTCATGAACTTTGAATCATCAACTTTGAATCTTGCACTCCTGTAGCTCGTAGTGCTTCAATCTAAGCTTCCCCAGGGGACATAGGTTTTCTTTGAATTTCTTTAAGAAAAAAAAAGAAAAAAAAAACCCTAACTGGTTGTTTATACAGTATGCGAATATATTTTTTTGTCATCAGTTTATTTAACCAAATTTGTAAATCATCAAAACATCTAGGTTAGGGATGGGCAACTGGCACCCTGTGGCCCATATATGGCCCCCAGTGTCTTTTAGTACGGCCCTCTGGATTATATTGCACTCGGATTATTAATTTTAAAAACATTTGAAAAGTAAGTCACGTAAATGTTGCTTTCAGTTTGTTAATACGATCTCCAACCAGGAGAGGTCACTAGCTTCCAGCCGCTCCCCGTATTAGTTCCAGCGCAGAGTAAACATTCACTAACCTTAGCAAATAATAAATGAAAAACAGACCATGAAAACAGTATTTTCCAGTCAAGATTGTTAACAGATTATCTTTTTAACAATTTCAAGGGGATACCTATATGTTTGGATTGCTTGGATTTTTATTTAAATCGCCATCACATAACTGCGCACAGACAACGGGACGCCAGAGTTGCACTTGCCTCAAATTTCAAAGGTAAAATTCATAGTCAACTATTTTTTTTGCCAAATGCATGACAGAAATGTTTGCACTGAACTATGTTCTTAGGGTTTCTGCGGGTCCTTAAAAAGTCTTCAGTTTAATTGTTTAAATTTATGGCCATAAAAACTCCCAAATGTTACAAAAAGTCTAAATTATAAAGACAAGAATTGCTTTATGGACTATATGATTTCACATTTTCACTGAATAAAATGAGCGCTGCACGTTTCAAAATCAGGAGCTGTTCTGTTTTGTGTACTGCTGTTACCGGGGAAACCGCTATATTCTGCCTTTCTGAAAGTGAAACCTGCTGCCAGAGAACAAATATGCATTTTCAATAAACCCGTCTGCTATTTTTGCAACATATTTTTAAATGTGAACCAGTGGATCGGCAAAAAAGCTAATGCATTATGAAAATCTAAACAATTAAAAAGTCATCAAGATTTATATATTATTTAATATAATAAATTATTTATACTTTTGACTCATCCCTTTTCTTAAAAATTGTTTAAAGGCTCAAATGTGAAGTGCAGATCTTAAAAAGGTCTTAAAACTAAAAATCCTGCAGATACCAGGTTATTTTATGGTACCATTTGGAATATTTTTTTATTTATAATTTATTTGGAATAAGCCCTTTTTTAACTGTCCTCTTAGGTTGTTTAGAGAATGTTCTGTAGGCCACTAATAAAAAAAAGACCACTGTACATTTGTTTGTTGCAAATTTACAGACAATGCAATTGAGATGTTTACATTGACTTGTTGGGTAATATTTCTGTCAACTGACAACAGAGTATCCCTTCTGAACAGCATAACTGCACAAGTTTTTTTGTTAATAAAATCTTTAAAAACAAATTACATTAATTATACGTTCATTTCTTTCAATAAAAAACTAAATTGAGTAAGACGGTGTAAAAGGTGTGTGGACGTGGATTAGTAATCTGGCCCCTTGGTATAAAGGAGAAAAAATGCTGGCCCTTGTCACTCTCAAAGTTGCCCATCCCTGATCTAGGTGGTAAGTAAATGTATTTATAGGTTGATGTGTATGGGGGAAAGAAAAACACTCTCTCTGTTAAATTTATTGACATTTTTATTTACTTTTTGAAAGCAACAAATGGAACCAAGAAATTGATTCAGAATAGGTTTGCGATAATGCTTTTGTTATAGAATACAAGGAGTTAATATGTTCAGTCTCTGAAAACGGATTAGATGTTATCCCTTTGCTTCATTAAAACGTAGTTCAAGACACACAGGGAAGCTGGCTTGTACTGAAGGGCTAAACATTATCTTTAGAAATGTCTAGATCATATAGCATCTGATTTGTTTTTGTTTGTCAAATGCATGGGGCAAGGGAAGCTGACCTAGAGGATTTACAAGACACATTAAACTTAGGTGCTCACAAGAGTGATGCAGGTTCGAATTTAGCTTGTTTCTCAACTATTTCTGTCACTAATGGGACAGGAAAGAAAATAAACACTTGTGCTTTTGTTGCAATACACAACATTTTGGCTTTTACTATAATTTTTTTTACTGTTGCTGGAATCTTGTCATGTAGCATTTTATTAGGCCTGAGATCTCTGTCTTTCTAGGTAATTGGAGGACAAAGGGATAGGAGAGGAAGAGAAAGAGTAAGGGATGTAGTAAGGAGAGAAACTGAGGAGGGAGATGGAAGAATGAATAAGGGTAGAAAGAGAAGAGAGAGAAGTGGGAGGAAAAGAGGAATGCATGTCCTGTGTGTATTAGTGTGTGTTATTGTCGTGGGAAACCAGAAACGATGGAGGCTGTTTGTGGCCAGTTACATAAGCCGACAAGACAAACAACCTCTGTTCAGAGACTGAAGAGAATGTGTGTGTTTTTAAGAGTGAGTGTGTGTTTGTTTGCTAGTATACGTATGAGAAATGCTCTCATTAAACTAATCACAAACCGAGAACAAACCAGAAGAACAATAGGCCTATACTGTACATGGGGGTACATTAATTAATTAAATTGAGCTAAAGTGATAGTAAAGATATTTGTAATGATTTATACTTTTAACTTTAAAACATTTTTTTACATTTTTATTTATCAACAAATCCTGAAAAAACATATTATTAAGCAGCACAACTATTTTCAATGGTGCAAAATAATAATAAGAAATATTACAATATTAGCCTATTAAAATTATTTCAGAAGGATCATGGGACACTGAAGACTGAAGTAATGACTGCTGAAAATTCAGCAACAACTTTAAAATTGTTTAAAATATCAATATATATATATATATTCTATATATAGAGAGAGAGAGAAAGAGAGAGAAATATAAATATATATATATAGGGAAATTATATCCTGATGCAATAATTTAATGATTTATTATATTATATATACTGTAAATATCTCATTCAATGATCATGTAATTATGAGTATTCATAAATTAATTTCGCACATACCACCCATCCCTACTCGCATAATAAAAGTGAAACTTCCTCTGTCTCTGCTCTTACTCTCTTTCAGAAGGTGGGCTGCAAAAGAACACTGTGTTATTTTAAAACAGCCACCAACTCCAGACCTCTAAACACCAGGCCACATAAATACATGTGGCTCCATCACTTTAATAGGACTTGACTCTGTGTCAGTGTATTAATGTGTCTATGTGAGTATGTGGGGGCCACTGATGTGTTTCACCCCGGTCGCTGTGTTTTAAACATTACCGGGGTCTGTGCCGTCCACCCTCAGACTGGAAGAAACTAAACACTCACATCAATCATGGCTCTAGCAAAGCGTCTGCCATCTTTTTTATGTTGTCTGAGAGGAAGTGGCAAAAAATCTCAGAGAGCGCTGGCCTCGGTTTACGTGTCTGTCAGGACAAGAGCTTTACAAACAGACCATACCACACATTTATCAGTTAAATTCTTATCTCCATGTGAACATGATATATATTAGACAACTAAATACTTTATTTTGACAAATATGTTTAAAATGACATACCCTTGACTGAGACGAAGACTCCAGTCTAATCCATGGTCTAAAAAAGCTATTTTATTCTACATTTGTTGGTCGAATTACCAAAAAGGACAAATATTTACTCACATAACTTGTGTGCTATTGTTTATCAGTTTTTTGAAGTCCCACATTAGCATTCTATGAGGAATAGACCACATTATTATGCATTATTATTGCCTGAAAATCATTCCTTCCTCTGCAACTCTTATGTCATTCAGACTTGCACACATATAAACTTAAAGACATCCTGCATCAAGGATTGACTGCCAAAGATTTGAGTATGTGGAAATGTCAAATATTTCCATTTGTGGCTGATGGGGAAAATAAAGTCATGCAGGTTTTAAACTACATGAAGGCGAGTAAATAAGGATATAATTTTTATTTTTGGATGAACTATCCCTTTAACAAGAAGCTGTCAAGTTCTAATAAGCTGTCTAATAGTGATAATTAATTTAATACTGTCAATTGTGAGTATATTTTTAAACTATGGAATGAAAATAACAGAAAAAACCTTACCCACACACCCCTGCCCATCCTGAGAGTCCTTGAATCCTGGGTCGCACTGGCAGCTGTAGGAGCCTATTGTATTCTGACAAACACCATGACTTCCACAGGTATTCTCATTCAGAGAACACTCATCCACGTCTAGAACGAGAGAGGGAGAGACAATAAGACAAAAAGCAGGAGATGTTAGAGCTCTTTGTGTGCTGATCTGGGCAGAGATGAATGGATGAGAAAAGAAAACAACTAGAAATCAAAATCACATACATGACTATTTAAAAGTTTGGGATCAATAACGATTTTTTTTAAGTTCTTGAAGTCTCTGATGCTCACCTGCATTTATTTAATCGAAAATACAGTAAAACAGTAATACTTTGAAATATTACTACAACTCAAAATATCTGTTTTCTATTTGAATATATTTTAAAATGTAATTTATTGCTGTGATTGCAAAGCTGAATGTTCAGTAGCCATTACTCCAGTCTTCAGTGTCACATGATCCTAAAGAAAATAATCTGATTTGCTGCTCAAGAAACATTTCTTATTATAATCAGTGTTGAAAACAGTTGTGCTGATTTTGTGGAAACCGTGATACTGAATAGAAAGTTCAATAGAACTGCATTTATTTGATATAGAAATCCTTTATAACATTAAAATGTCTTTACTGTCACTTTTTTGCAATTAAATGCATTCTTTCTCATTAAAAGTATTAATTTCTTTCCTGACCCCTGACTTACAAACAGTAGAGTACATGAACAAAAACAATACTTGAATGGAGATGGAATGAGTAGGAGTAGTATGTCTGATCGGAAACATAATTGCAGTCTACAGTGTTAATTAGCAAATGATTATGCCACAAGAGACAAACAAACAGCTCTGATCAGAACCATAATATGGAGATGTGCAGTAAAACAATGCGAGCTGGGTGGAGCTAAGGCGGTGACATCACGGCTGAAGCTGGTGCCCGTGGGCGCTCACCGATGCAGACGCCGTGTTCGCCTCGGGAGAGGCCAGGTGGGCAGGGCACCTCACATCGGTAAGAGCCCGGTGTGTTCTGACAGGCCCAAACCCCACAAATAGACGTCCCCAAGTGAGCACACTCATCAATATCTGACAGACAGCACTACCAACCAATCAGCACACTAATAAACCAACCAAGAAAGAGCGTGTGGGTGGAGGATGATAGAAAAAGCTAATTGTTTTGGATTCTAGATTCTTACCCTGGCACGTCTGATCGGTTGGCTCCAGGCGGTAGCCTGCATCACAATGGCAGAGATACGAACCCTCCGTGTTTGAACAGGTACCATTTACACATCTGCTGCCATCCACACATTCATCTACATCTGAAAAAGCCCGCACACACACATTGGTTTTGAGTAGGTCATTTTATTTAATATATTCAGCTTTGTCTAGACATTGAGTTCAAACGCTTCATTCTCCCCCATTTTACCGCTGGATGGGGCATTTAAAACAACTCTGGCACCTCACTGGGCCCCAGGAGCACATACACATGTCCCACCAGAGGAAAAATAACATTGGCTCATATGTGAAACCCATTAGATACGCAATCCCTTTCTTTCTCTCACTCTCTCTTGTGCTGCCAAACACTGGGGCTTTTCAACAAAGCAACAGATTAATTTTGCCTAAACATCAGATAAATATCAACACAGCACCGCTGAGAATCAGGACAAACCACAGCAGGATGCATCGATGAGAGAATATGTGTGTACATACCCTCACAGCCTGGTTGATCCCTGGTGGACACAAAGCCGGCATCACAAACACACTCGAACGAACCCTCTGTGTTCAAACACTCTCCGTTGGGGACGCACAGCTGTGTCTCATCCTCACACTCATCAACATCTACAAGAATTGAGGGATGAAATCAGTGAAATCAGTAACAGTATTCCAAGCAGTGGCTTAAACCAGTCTAAGTTGGTTTTCTAGTCTTAGCTGGTTTAAGATGATCACCCAGAATGACCAAGCTGGTTTCCTGTCCTTATCAGCTAAAAAGTCCCCAAAATCTTGTAAAACCAATCAAGAGACCAGCAAATGCTGGGTTTCTTTCAGCAGGACTCTTCAATTGGATAAAATTGCTCATCCAAGTGCTTTAAACACACAGAATATTCACAAAATGCATTTTATATATAGTATATATGGTACAAACTGTAAGAGTAGTAAGATAGTATACTATTCTAGAACACATCCTCTGTATATGTGGGTTTGTATGATTGATTCTCACCTTGGCAGCTGGTGCCGTTAACTTGTCTATATCCCTCTGGGCAGCTGCACTGGTAAGATCCCAAGATATTGACGCACTGCCCCACACCATCACAGGTCTGAGGTAACTCCAAACACTCGTCCACATCTGTAAACATCAGAATATTTCAACATTGCACACAGAATCAATCCCAGATGCCCTTAAAATTCATACATGATAAAATATCACACACACATGCACTCTCGTACCGTTACATTGTTCTCCTGTGGCTGACAATATAAAGCCAGGCTCACAGTTGCAGATAAACGACCCCTCTGTGTTCTGACAGTGACCTTGGATGCACACGCTGTCATCTTGGCATTCGTCAATGTCTGTGACACACACAGTTGCAGTTTGCTCACTTGCATTTATCGTTTTTTGTTTAACTTGATTGTATAACAATCACAATGTTGAATTTCACAATGCTGTCATAACGCACATTAAAAGCAATGCTTTGTAAAAGGCTGCGCAACATGTAAACAAAATGAAATGAATCACAAAAACAAAACAAAAGCGACAAACAAAACCAAAACAAAACACAAAACTAAAAAAATAACAAAAACAAAATACATCAAACAAGACAAAATAAAACAAAATAAGAAAACCACTTGAAAGTTGGATAGGCTTATCTGTCATTTGTTAGACAAGATAAAGACAAACAAAAAATTTGAAAAATATTAAAAGCTGCTGAACTGTGGACAGATTGTACCTATGCAGGCCTTGCCATCAGGAGTGAGCGAGAATCCTTCATCACACGAGCAAACGAAATAGCCCTCCCGATTGAAGCACTGACCATGAGCGCATACTTTTTCATCCAGACACTCATTTATATCTGCACAGAGAAGATCACGCACACAGTATATATCTGAAGAAAGACATTTCTGTGGGTTACATTTATAAAGGCCCCCTCATTTGTCAAAAAGTAGCTGTGCTAAACACAAATATCATTGTATAAAAGCAAACCAAAAAAGGGCTTCTTACCAACACATTGGCCATTTCTCCCTTCAAACCCATCTGGACAAGGAGAACACATGAAAGAGCCCAGAGTGTTATAGCAGAGACCGGACGGACACACTCTCCCATCCTGACATTCATCGATATCTACATAGACACAAGCAGAAATGAACAGACAGATTTAAAATCATATACGAGTTGATGATATCCATCCAGCCAGTGGAGAGTCTGCATGTGCCAGCAGTGAAGTTTTGATAGGAGGGTCTGTTGTTATGGATGGGTGCTATTTCTGTCCTACTGTGAGGAGAACAGGAAACCATCGACTTAGGAGCAGGAAAGCTCATTTTGTACTCCATCTCTCTGCTACACCTTTATTAATGAAGTTACTCAAAGAAAAACATCTTAACTGTGAAACTGTGATGTACTACGGCCCCATGCCTTCTTCCTTCTACATGTTCAACCATCCATTCACCTTTATTACTGCTTCCAGCGGCTGCCAAAGATACTTCATCTCTACACTGAATGAATGTGTTACATTAAAGCAGTTAGAGTATGAAAACACATCACCTAATCACCACCACAACAGATTTTTAAAGAGCTTTACATTAAAGCAGACAGCTGGATTTATGAGGACACATTTTCAACACTTAAAACAATGTTTTTCAATGTTCTTTGAATTCCAAGGTCACATATTGAGGTATAAAATCCCATAACAAATCTCCAACCTACCTAGAACTCGAATTCAGTAACCGCAAATTTACAAAGAATGCTGGAGCTGTGGTTTAGCGGTGTTATGAGCACAATGAAGTGCACAAATGGGAGATGTAAAATTCCATTATAATGCATAATCAAAGAGTAAAATCAATCTCCCAGATCAAAAATGAAATAATTTCTGTCTCATAGACTGGGATTGAGCAAACAAACAAGTGCATTAAAGAGCTGACGCTCCCCATTCCGTAGCAGTTTCGAAAATTCCGGATTGAGGAATAAAGGTGGGACACATTCCTAAATGTGTAACTGCTATGACACTGAAAGAGGATATTACTGGAACATTTAAACAAGTTAACCAGAGAAACCAATGTGCTGGCCATATCAGTTTAAATGGATGTAATGAGTAAATCTGGGCAGAAGTTTCCGGATGTCTTGTTCTCTGGATTTCCTAATATGAGGAGAAGATGTGTTTTCCAAGTACTGTGAACATTTCCCCATCTGCAGCAGTTCGGAGGTATTTGGGTGACTCGTTTGAGGGTACGATAATACCTCTCTTCTTCCTCCACAAACCTCAAAGTGTGTCAAAGGGAGGTGGTTTCTACCTCGTCTGCAAACCCTGAAAACCAGCTAATGACACACAGGATGTATTTGGAGTTGAGAAAGAGACAGAGCTGTGCCTGTATTTAGGAGACCACATTGCGGTTCAAGACCAAAAGCAGACTTCATATGAGTGCTGATCTGTCTGGATCAAAATAAGGGCCAAGAAAGTGGAAGGAGAGGACCACTAATGGCTCAAGAGGAAAACAACAGACCTTCAAACTTCCAAACGGGACATGTTTCCACATGTCTCTTCTAACATGTCCACAAAATAAATAATTGATCAAAAAGATTCTTAAAAGAAGTAGCTGAAGAAATGAACAGTAAATCTATGTACCAGTCAAAGATTGTGAACCCTACTCTGTGAGTTTGTGTACACGGGTGAGTTTATATGGGACAGTCTCATAATTACCAGAGCAGCTGGTGCCCTTCTCGTTAGGCATGAAGCCAGGCTCACACGCACACAGGAATCCGCCTGGAGTGTTCTGACAGCGACCATTAGCACACAAACTTGGGCTCTCTGCACACTCGTCGACATCTGTCAAAAATAATCAGCAGGTAATTGCTAGATCTATTTGAATTGAGTGTTTTCATAGCATACAACCTACTGAGATGCCATCATCTGAATTTAGAAGCATAGATGTCTTATAAAGTAAGGCATACACTAAAAATGGTGTCTAAAAATGAAGTGAAAATTAGATATAAATGGTAATTTTTCCAAAAATGACTATTTCCACATAGAAACAAGTATGTAGTCAATGTTTGGTTCTGTTTTAGATCATTAGACATTATTGTGACTAAGAAGATGTTTTCTTAAACGGAAATTTCACCCAAAAAGATAATTCTGCATTCTTTGGTGGAACACCAAATAAAACCCCAATAAAATAGTTTTTGTTTTTGATATTTCATTTTGGACCCTATTGACTTTCATTCTGTGGGCAAAAATATTTTCAAAATACTTTTTTTGTGTTCCACAAAAAATGGAAAGTTAGAAAGTAATACATGTTTGGAACTATAAGATACATCTAAAAAATACAAACATAATGAAAAAGGTCAATATTTTTTGTCACTTATTTCAGAAAGTGAAACCCATATATTATATAGATTCATTACACAGAGTGAAATATTTCAAGCCTTTATTTCTTGAAATTTTGATGACTATGGCTTACAGATAATGAAAACCCTAAATTCAGTGTCTCAGAAAATTTGAATATTACATAAGATCAATAAAAAAGGATATTTTAAACAGAAATGTCAGGCTTCTGAAAAGTATGTTCATTTCTATGCACTCAATACTTTTGCATGAATTACTGCATCAATGCGGCGTGGCATGGAGGCAATCAGCCTGTGGCACTGCTCAGGTGTAATGGAAGCTCAGGTTGCTTTGATAGCGGCCTTCAGGTCATCTGCATTGTTGGGTCTGGTGTCTCTCATCTTCCTCTTGACAATAACCCATAGATTCTCTATAGGGTTCAGATCAGGCGAGTTTGCTGGCCAATCAAGCACAGTAACACCATGGTCATTGAACCAGCTTTTGGTACCTTTGGCAGTGTGGGCAGGTGCCAAGTCCTGCTGGAAAATGAAATCAGCATCTCCATAAAGCTTGTCAGCAGAAGGAAGCATGAAGTGCTCTAAAATATCCTGGTAGATGGCTGCGTTGACTGTGGACTTCAGAAAACACAGTGGACCAACACCAGCAGATGACATGGCCGCCCAAATCATCACTGACTGTGGAAACTTCACACTGGACTTCAAGCAACATGGATTCTGTGCCTCTCCACTCTTCCTCCAGACTCTGGGACCTCGGTTTTTTTAAATGAAATGCAAAATGTACTTCCATCTGAAAAGAAGACTTTGGACCACTGAGCAACAGTCCAGTTCTTTTTGTCCTTAGCCCAGGTAAGATGCTTCTGATGATGTTTCTGTTTCAGAAGTGGCTTGGTAGCCCTTTTCCTGAAGACGTCTGAGCGTGGTGACTCTTGATGCACTGACTCCAGCTTCAGTTCACTCCTTGTGAAGCTCTCCCAAGTGTTATTAAATGCCAAATAAGCAGTGTTCCCAATTATTGTGGTTTCAAAGAATAAGAGACACCCACAATTTTTACTGTATGGATGGTAATTTATTAAAATTTAAAATGTAAATATTCTAATATTTTGAGATACTGATTTTTGACTTTCATTAGCTGTAAGTTTTAGTCATCAAAATTAAAACAAAAATGTTTTTGACGTGTTTTACTTTACATGTAATGAATCTAAAATATATGAAAGCTTCACTTTTTGAAATAAGTTACAAGTAAAATGTTTTACTTTTTCACCATTTTTTGAGATGTACCTGTAAATGTGGATTTTCATTTTAGAGTGATCTATAATTTTAAGAGGTTCTTTGACACACACACTGCCCATTTAATCAATGACTGACTATATCAAATGGATGTATGATTTATGTATGAATTACATACGCAAACAAACCACTGTACTGAATTAATTAGAGCCAGTTCTTGGAAATGGTAATGGACTTCGAGATCTACACTATCAGTAGTTTAACCTTTGAACTCTCACCTACACATGTGATGCCCTCACTGTCTATTCTATAGCCGTCATCACAGATGCACTTGTAGCTGTCAGCAGTGTTATAACAGAGTCCTGCACCACAAATATCAGGTCTCACATGACACTCGTCAATCTCTGTGAAGAGAGAGAGAGAAAACAAAATGAAGAACAAGGTCATCTTCTGCATTTTCACAGTAAAGGCAATGCATTAAATAAACATCAGAGACTAATAAATGAAGGGCTACATGAACTTTTGAATCAACAAACAAGTCATGCATTCCATCGCTTATTGGAAGCAGACATTTATTGGCTTTGGTATGAATTTTTCTTTCTCCGAGGGAAGGAAAGAATGGCTGAACATGTATCTGGAGAATGTGAATTGCATAAGTTGGCTTATTACCCTGTGCCAACAGTTATGCAGAAAAGATCCTAGTTGACTTGGTGTAAACAAAAAACAATGAAATATGGAAATGTTAGGGTTTGTGATAGGTATCTGCTCAGAAACAAAGAACAAAAATATCTTTGCAACTTCCTAATTAATCCCTTGCTTGTTGTGGTCTGTTCTGACCTATGAAAGTGGAACATTCTGCTTACCACTCCCTGGATTAATAATACAAATCAAGTTAAGAAGAAGAATCAACAAGAGGTGAAAGAGCACAAACTATCTAATTAGGTTTCTTTGAGCAGTCTGTTCAGTTTTTAATTCCGTGTTTGTTACATGTTTTAAAAGAAAGTGATTGGAGCCTCCTTCCTTTAAAAACATGATCTTGAAATATGCCCATAAGAAAACAATTGGAGAAAGCGGAATAGAGATGGGTGGAGAGAAAGTTTCTAGCATTTAAATGTCTGATTCTAACTTTTGGTGTATCAATATTAAAGTATTTATACAAAAAGGTAATTTTCTGGCCAAAACATGAATCAGTACTATTGTGCATCCCAAATATACATTACATGGTTGGATGGACTCACCTGCCAGCTGTGTTGGGGAGATGTCCTGACTTTCTATGGAAGGCGGAAGTGGTACAGGAGCGGGTGGTGACACCTTCTCCACCACCTCTGGAGAGTGACAGGAGTGCAGCAACATAGGAAGAGAAAGAAAAGAGATTCAGGACATTCAACAGTCTGCTAAGAAGTCTTCCTAAATGCCATGGACAAGATTTTTTACAAAACAAATAATTGCATGATCTCTCTCAATATGACAAACAAAAACTAAATATGTCCAACATCTGCCACCACAGTGGCAGATAACAGATCAACCCATTGTTGTCACCATCTGGATGTGTTTGTTTAGGCCACTTATACACATCTGAAATGAATTGCTTTATTCCAATTTAAACAGCATCAATCCAGTCACAAAGACTTCAGAAATATTTGCATAAACCAGTGGGTCAAGTATAAATGTAAAAGAGGTGAAGAGGTTATTATGGGGATTTGCAAGTACAAGTAGGATTGAGACCTGGGAGGGCAGGCTCCATCCTGATTGTAGACACCCCGGGTGACAGCTGGGCCTGTCCGGGCTGTACTACTGACCTATCAACACTCATGTGGGTATAAAGCTCCTTCAAACAGATAAGAAACAAATGACACACATAGTAATCGACTGATCCACAAAGAGATACAGCAATTTATTGGCAACTAAAGCAAAGAAATAAGCAATTCAGTCTTGCTTCTGCTCTGACTGCATGGGGTGTTAAAATGCGCGGAGCTGTAAATATTTTGGGCCCTGTCCCAAATGGCACATTTGATGCATACTTGCGGTCTTGCAAAGTTCATGATACTCTTTATCGCTTTATGTTTCAGAAAGAAGAACGCCCCTGAGGCAAGGTGGCACTGATGCAGCATACTATCTGAAAGCCTATGCAGAGTTATGTCGATAAAGTGTGCAAATAGACCGCAAGGGCCAAAGGTGGCAACTGGGACAGAGTTTTTAAAGTTGTGTAGAAGAAAGCGAGATGCAATCTCTCCAACCCTGCCTACTTCTCTCTCTCTCTCTCACACACACACACACTCGCATGCACTAAACAATGCATACCTTATTGATTTACAGTAGCTTCGGGACGGGAGAGTTAAACCATAAAAATATAAATAATTGTGAAACAAACTGGGGTTCCTCAGATTGCTACACTGGCAGAATCCTTCAGAGAACTTCTAGGCAACTTTTGATGGTCCCTCAAATATCCTTCAGTATATATTTTTAAGTGAATCAAAACCTCACGGGGTTACTGGAGGAACATGAAGGAACTTATGGGCTACACTATGTACATTCATCAGAGAACTGAAAGGGTGCCTAGAAGTTCTTCATAGGGTTCCACCAGTGTGACAATCTGAGGAACCAAGCATTTAAAAAAATGCTAAAGGGTGAAATCAAATCCAATTTGTTCCACAGAGAGACCATAATCATTTGAATAAGCCTCCTTATCTCACTTGAAAGCCATGCTTTCGTAAACTGAGCTGTTAAAGAGTCTCAAAGAGCTGATCACATAGAAACATCTTCCCTACTTACATTATTCGAGAGTGCTCTTGAAACAATAGTGTCTTTTATTTTCTATCCTTCATAGAGACATTTTGCTGCAAACCCACTAAACACTGCATGTCCAGACCAATCCTGAGTGTAACAAGTTTGTACCATTTTATACAACCAACCAACGCATAAATCTTAAACTTTAAATCTTAAAAACTGCCATTTAAAACTGCTATTTGGAAACGTTAATGTAGGCTGATTAAAACACATACAATCATTCGTAAAGCAAAGGACACACACTGACACATACACATGGATCTGTAGAACAGAATGCTGAGCGCACAGAGCGGTCATGCAGTAGTGATGACATGATGATGTCATGCTTTGAATGTCTGCAGTTCCTGCACGCATGTTTGCTGCTATTTTGCAGTGCTGCAGTGACGTGTGCGTGAAAGCATCAGCTGTGCTGCGCATTTAACAGATCTTTACTGCTGAATCAAACCCAACCTACCTGCTGGGGATCTGTGGGCACTACGGCAGGTCATTATGTCATATAAAAACACAAAAAATGAATTGCGTCACACAAAGCTAGGAAACAAATATTCACACATTTGTAAATTCAGTAAAATAATGCTTTCAGCTATGCATCTGAATTTAAAGAAAAATAAAATAAAATAGAAATGCACTGTCCACATACTTTTGGTCATGTAATGTATAAAAGGGTGAACTTCAGTGAACCAATTTTAGTTCCAGAGCAACTTTGAAACACGGTCTCCCAGCAACAGGACAAAACTTATTAAAGCCCAAGGACAAATTCTTTCTCTCGGAACCTGGCTCACCTCCACCACACTTTTCAGCTGTGCAATGCTTTTATGGGCTGCTTTTGCAGAGAGGCTATAAAAATCTGTGCAGTTCATTTTGTGTGAGAGTAGTGAAAGGAGAAAATATGATGCGATGCACTGATCTTCTGGAATCCTTCATCAGCTTTGACATTGGTTTTGCAAGGTGGAAGCAATACTAATGACTCTCTGTCTCTGCCAAAGAGTGAACAGTCCTGTGTTCACTTTCTATAGGAACAACAGAAGCTTGGCTATATTTTGGATCTTAGTCTTCTCCAGACCGGTGCCAAGTCTCATTCCATTGCCCGGTGCCAAGCGTGCATGTGATGACATTTAAAAGAGAAGGGAAGAAGGATAGGAAAGAGGGTGAAAGAGTTCTTGCTGGTGTAGTTATTGTGTGTATGTGTCTCTCCTTCATAAAATGCATCCAGGCAGACCATCATGTAAATAAACTTTGTATCCCAAACCCAAATTTGGCAGATTTTCTTAACACATGTTTGTAATATCCAGCATGAGACAAATAAAACAAACAAAGCACAATGTCTGTATATTCACAGACGTAATTCAGACTGTTGGATAAATAGAGCAGCTTTAAGCCATTCACAGTTTCTGTCCTGTGTGACTCACCAGGTAGCTGCCTCTCTGTGATGCTGAGAGCTTCCACGGGCTGCTGTAGGGTGGGGAAGGGCATGGGAGGATCCACAGGCGCTTGGTGTCTGATGGTGGGCTTGCTCTGCCCGTGACCGTCTGTCTGGCTGTGTCCATTAGGAGGTTTGGGTTTGTAAATGTATGGTGTGGTGACATGATAACCCATTCCTCCAGGACAGATTTCTTTAAACGCAGCTATGAGAGAAGGGAAAAAAGTCCTCAACAACATATTCACACACATAAATCTATCTATCTATCTATCTATCTATCTATCTATCTATCTATCTATCTATCTATCTATCTATCTATCTGTCTATCTATCTATCTATCTATCTATCTATCTATCTATCTATCATCTGTCTGTCTCCATCAATCCATGCATCCATCCATCCATCCATCCATCCATCTATTTGTCCGTCAGTCTGTCCATCTAATCTATATTTCTATCCATCTATCCATTATCTATCTATCTGATGGTCTGTTTTAATTTGAATGAATGAATGAATGATACATGTATATAGCGCTTTATTGTGTATTGTTGTACACCCAAAGCGTTTTACAATCATGTGGGGGGTCTCTCCTCAACCACCAGTTTAATTTAATTGATTAAATCCCTAACAAAATCACTAACAAAAGAGCACAAAAGGCAACAATCAACACATTTTGCAGGCCTCACAGGAAGGCAAATACAAATGTAAGGTAAGAAGTGTATATGAATATGCAAAATTCTACAGCAGAACTAACAAAAATAGAGTGATGGCGTGTAAAAGCATATAAATAGCCGAGCTGTGGAACACACATGCAAACCACACTGAAGTGGAGGACAGGGAATGATACCAGTAGAACTGGTGGGGCCGACAGGGGGTGTGTCTCAGGTAGCTTACCTGTCCCAGGTAGGGGGCAGCGGTCACAATGAAGACCCCAGGCCTTGCCCACACTACAACAGCATAACTGTTTACTCAGTTGTGTGGACACAGGGTGCAAGCACTGCTTCCCCGAACTGACCAATCGGAAGCAAGCACCTTTCTCCTCGCGAAGAGCAGGTGTTTCGGCTGGTTACCGTGGAGACGGAAGGAAGGAGGGAGGGGAGGAGTGTGCACGGTGTATGACACAAACATGGAAGAGAGAGAAAGAACAAAAGAAGAGAAAAGAGATTCCCTTCACCTTGTGTTCCATCTATGCATGACTACAATGCCATAACAAAATAACTGCCTCTATAACCACATTAAAACAGAGTGTAGGGGAAAGCATGACAGAGACTGTGTATGAAAAAAGTGATATTGTTTTCAACGTAAGATAGACAAGAACACGGGACAAGAATACAACTAAGAGCAAAGAGGTCAGATAAGGCCGAAAGCATGTGAGAAAGGGTATATACAGGGGGTTAGTACATCAGGAAGCACTTATTATCAGATACCTTCTTAAATATGTATATGTACGTATATAAATACGACTGCTCAGAAGTGTGGGGTCAGTACGAGTATTTTTTTTTGTACAGCAACGACAGATTAAATTGATCAAAAGTGACTTTTTGATAGAGATTTTTACATTATTACAATGTGTTTTAAAATGTAAATGAAATATATGCCGTTCTTTTGAGCGTTCTATTCATCAAGAGTCATTTCTGAAGAATCATGTGACACTTTAGACTGGAGTAATAGCCACTGAAAAATTAGCTTGCCATCATAGAAATAAAATACACTTTAGGATACATTAAAATGAAAAACAGTTATTTAAAATAGTAAATTACAGTTTTACCATATTTCTGATTAAATATAGTAAATGCAGCCTTGGTGAGCATAAACATTTAAAAATCTTACGGACCCCAAATGTTTGAATGATAATATATACATATATTTCAATATATTTTTTTTCTATATGTGACCCTGGACCACAAAACCAGTCTTAAGTAGCACGATTATATTAGTAGCAATAGCCAAAAATACATTGTTTGGGTCAAAAATGATAGATTTTTCTATTATGCCAAAAGTCATTAGGATGTTAAGTAAAGATCATGTTCCATGAAGATATTTTGTATATTTCCAACCATACTGTAAATATATTAAAACAATAATGTGCATTGCTAAGAACTTCATTTGGACAGCTTTAAAGGCGATTTTCTCAATATTTTAGCTTTTTTTTTGCATCCTAAGATTCCAGATATTCAAATAGTTGTCTCTCGGTCAAATCATGTCCTATCCTAACAAACCATCAATGGAAAGCGAATTTATTCAGCTTTTGGATGATGTATAAATCTCTATTTTTAAAAATGTACCCTTATGTGAATGAGGTCCAGGGTCATATACAGGTACATCTCAAAAAATTAGAATATCATGAAAAAGGTCCATATTTTTTGTCACTCATTTCAGAAAGGGAGATCCATATATTATATAGATTCATTACACATAGAGTGAAATATTTCTTGAAATTTTGATGATTATGGCTTACAGATAATGAAAACCCAAAATTCAGTGTCTCAGAAAATTTGATATTTGACAAATTTGATATTACATAAGATCAATAAAAAAGGTTATTTTAAACAGAAATGTCAGGCTTCTGAAAAGTATGTTCATTTCTATGCACTCACTCAATACTTTTGCATGAATTACTGCATCAATGCGGCGTGGCATGGAGGCAATCAGCCTGTGGCACTGCTCAGGTGTAATGGAAGCTCAGGTTGCTTTGATAGCGGCCTTCAGGTCATCTGCATTGTTGGGTCTGGTGTCTCTCCTCTTCCTCTTGACAATAACCCATAGATTCTCTATGGGGTTCAGGTCAGGCGAGTTTGCTGGCCAATCAAGCACAGTAAGATCATGGTCATTGAACCAGCTTTTGGTACCTTTGGCAGTGTGGGCAGCTGCCAAGTCCTGCTGGAAAATGAAATCAGCATCTCCATAAAGCTTGTCAGCAGAAGGAAGCATGAAGTGCTCTAAAATTTCCTGATAGATGGCTGCGTTGACTGTGAACTTCAGAAAACACAGTGGACCAACACCAGCAGATGACATGGCCGCCCAAATCATCACTGACTGTGGAAACTTCACACTGGACTTCAAGCAACATGGATTCTGTGCCTCTCCACTCTTCCTCCAGACTCTGGGACCTTGATCTCCAAATGAAATGCAAAATGTACTTTCATCTGAAAAGAGGACTTTGGACCACTGAGCAACAGTCCAGTTCTTTTTCTCCTTAGCCCAGGTAAGATGCTTCTGACGATGTTTCTGTTTCAGAAGTGGCTTGGTAGCCCTTTTCCTGAAGACGTCTGAGCGTGGTGACTCTTGATGCACTGACTCCAGCTTCAGTTCACTCCTTGTGAAGCTCTCCCAAGTGTTTGAATCGGACCATCTGTGACTTACCCTCTTTGTGGAGGGTGTCAATGATCGTCTTCTGGACCATTGCCAAGTCAGCAGTGCAAGAGATACTCAGAATTTATACTGTATGGATGGTCATTTATTGAAACTCAAATGTGAATATTCTAATATTTTGAGATACTGATTTTTGACTTTCATTAGCTGTAAGCTCTAATCATCAAAATAAAAAATAACTTTTGATTTACTTTTTTTTAAGTTTTACTTTACATGTAATGAATCTAAAATATATGAAAGTTTCACTTTTTGAAATAAGTTACAAGAAAAAAATGACCTTTTTCACCATATTCTAATTTGTTTAGATGTACCTGTATATGATTTGTATGTTGTTTTTAGTGAATGAGAGCCAATGTTAAATCATTAAAATACAGTAAGACACTTTCTTTTTTGACACTGTCGAATGTGACAATATGGATCAGTGCCTTCAGGTAAATATGTTGATATACAGTATAAAAGAACTGTCAATGTGCTTTCTCGCATATTCATTTCTCACTTTAATAAAAAGCCAATTCCAAGCCAAGTTTTTTATAGAGATGTACAATTCAACATTTTATATAGCAGATAACAGCAGATTTGTGTTGACAGACCTTATACTGCCAGCCAAAACATACTGTGTACATGAGCAAAAAACTGAAGTCTAAAAGGAGGATTAAAAGAACTCTCAGATCTTCTCTGAACAAAAGGACACGACGGCGTGTTCCAGAGGTGTAATTTGGCAAGCGCTGGCTTCCAGGAGAAGGATCAGCCACTATATTTATCACAATAACACAGACAGCACACTTAGGTTAGCTCATTAAATCATAGAGAAAGCTTGAGCGTATTTGTGCCCCATTGACCGACTGCATGAATGATGCCAGCACATTTCAACCTTGCTGTTACATTTTCATGCCTGAACAGCAGAGAATCCTTCGCTCACGTGACAGACAGCCTCGGTTAGTGTTAGAAGCCATGTTAAATCATGCTGCTAGCTAGACTCAGCAAGTCTTATTGCTATAAGCTGAAGTGATTAGCTGCACTGAATCCATTTACATTAGTAGATATCTCTGAGCAGGTAAACATGGTGACAGCATGGACATGCCAAAGACATCAGAAGAGAAGAGAAGAGAAGAGAAGAGAAGAGAAGAGAAGAGAAGAGAAGAGAAGAGAAGAGAAGAGAAGAGAAGAGAAGAGAAGAGAAGAGAAGAGAAGAGAAGAGAAGAGAAGAGAAGAGAAGAGAAGAGAAGAGAAGAGAAGAGACTTACGGAAACAGGTGGTCAGGGAGGGATCAGGCACAAAGCCTGGGTTGCAGATACATCTGTAGCTTCCCATGGCGTTTATGCAGTTTCCATTGGGACAAACTCCTTGAATCTGGCACTCATCAATATCTGAGGGTAATAACAGACATAAGGAACTCTCATATTTTTTCAGTGGAACACAAAATTAGATATTTTGAAGAAAGATTCAAGTCAAAACAATATTTTTTTTGTCCACCGAGAGTCAAAACTACAGTTACCTTCATTGAATAGACAAAAAAGTGTGTAGTGTGGAACAACATGAGGCCAAGTAAAAGATGAGAGTATTACGATGAGAATACAAGGAAAAAAAGGCTTTAGATGCACACATTGCATATTTTCCTCTTGTTTTCTGGCATTAAAATCTAAAAATCCTTAAAATAATCCAAAGACAAATGTAATTGTGAAGAAAGTTGTGTAAGAAAACAAGCCTTGGATTTCATCTTCAATTAAATGTATTTTTCTTGTTTTAAAATGTAACCAAATTAAATATTGTGTTAGATAAATGCTTAAAACATGAAAAACTATTTGCCAATGGGGTTGGAAAAATAAACATAACTTCCAGATTCTCTGAAATCAAGTTTTAAAATATTAAGCACTTTTGCCTATCAAGTAAATTATCTTTGTTAAAGATAAAATTACTAATAAATAAAATCACTTTTAGCAGTATATGTGCATGTACAGGCACAAAGAATCCATGTGATTTGTTCCACAGCTAATGCAAACCCATATGGTGTGGTCCACCATCTCTATAAGAATCTGTCAGAATAGGAACATCACACACACACACACACACACACACACACACACACGCACGCACGCACACACAACACACACACACACAGAGACATGAGAGAGAGAGAGAGAGAGAGAGAGAGAGAGAGAGAGAGAGAGAGAGAGAGAGAGAGAGAGAGAGAGAGAGAGAGAGAGAGAGAGAGCACACTAATATCCCTCCAAGAGGCCACTGAGTGCAAGTTAAGGGCGTGGGCAGTCATCATACCCAGTCACTTAGAGTGGGACACAGATCCAACACATTTCCTAATGCAATGCTAATGTGTTCATGATGACAGTGATGCTCATGGATAGAGGGCATACACTCCACATACATTCCCTCAAGCATCCAAACATCTGCACCAGAACACAGACGGGGCAGAGGAGCTGTCACTCAAAGCCATGACATCATAATGTCCCCATTAAAACCCCACATCTCTATACAAAGTACAAGTAAAGAAACTGCATGGCAGCAGATTCTTAAAGATCTCCTAAGAGGTGAATTTACAACATTTAAACCACTTCTGCACACATTATTTCAGTGACCTGTGTCTTATTCACTAACCACCCACAAACCAGGTTAACAAGGCACTACATGTGCTGAAATAGTGCTACACAATGAGTATTTTATTTTTACATCAAATGTATCCTTTCTGTGTAAATGATGCTTATTTAGATTATGCCTATTAAGATATGTTTATTGTGGCAACACTTAATAATGTTCCACTTGACAATATAAGTTAACAACATAAGCATGAACTAACAATGAATAATACTTCTAAAGCATTTTTTTATCATAATTAATGATAATTTCCACAATTACTAACAGATTTTTAGCATGTATTATATAACATATTATTTAATGTACCATGAACTAACAATGAACAGCTGTATTTTTATTAACTAACGTTAGCAAAGATGAACAAATACTGTAAAACATGTATTACTCATTGTTAGTTAACACATTGTTAACTAATGGGAACCTTATTGTAAAGTGTTACCAAGATTGCTAAACTATTTTCGCTTAGTTACAAAAAATTACACAATGATTACACTTACGAAACATAATAAACAAAAAATATATGCAAAATAATTAATACAGAAAAAAGTAAAAAAATAAGTGAAAATAATAAGAAATGGTTAAAGTATCTTGAACATAAGTTTAATGATTAAAAAGTATGGAGACAAGGCTGATTATTCTCTGTCAGACATGTTTATGAAAGTATAAACCTGCCAATGAGGACAGCAACATGACTAATGACAGGAAGAGAGAAGAGGGAGCATCAGAGCCTGGCAGAACACCCAAACCACAGGAGACACGTCCACTTACGCAGTAAAACTCTGGCCTGACGCAGGAAAGCGTCACAGGTTTAGTGGGACCCTCAGGCCGTGTTATCAGGACAGTGATTAAATTCAAACTTAACGGCACTCTGAGCGCTAAGAAGTGCTGTAAACTAGCCTCAGAGAACAGCCCATGCTGAAATATTCATTAATATATGAAGGTAAAGAAACACCTTTAGTGCTTTGAGGCCTGTTTATTAAATCTAAGATACATTTTAATCATCAAAACGGGGTATGTTCTACATGCCTCCTCACGCCTCCTCATGCTAATGCTGTAAATAAATTAAAGGAGCACTAGACCTTCAAAATTCAATAGTACATTTGAGAAATATGTAGAGAAGTCTACTACTACTTTTGCAGCTTTATTAATAATGACAACTCCTAATATAAAAGCTATTTTTGGCTTATTTCATAGTTTACTGGAGACTAAATAACTTCTTATTGCTATTATTTTTTAAGCATTTCTATGTATGTCTCAATGTTGCCCAGATCTACCAGCCTCCAAACTCCTGTCTCTCCGAACCCCGAGTGCCTGCGGCCAGGACACACGCTGGGCACTTCCCCTTAACACAGCCTGCTTCACTTTTAGCTGCGGTTCAGCTCTGGGTTTGGCAGACTGAGCTGGTTGCTGGTGGCTGCTAACAGCAGATGTGTTTGGCTGGAGGTGTGTGGAGAAATAGAGACAGAAAGACAAATATCTACCAAGGGTTGCAAAGCCTTCATATAGAACTCTATGGATGCATAGACTGCAATAAAAAACACACACAAAAAACAATAAAGCTCAAAAGCTTGGGGTCATAGAGACTGATCAAAAGTGGCAAAAAAAGGATATTTATAATGTTATAAGTAAATTATGTTTCAAATAAATGCTGTTATTAAGCTTTCTATTCAAAGAATCCAAAAAAGTAGATCCAAAAGTATCCAAAGAATCCAAAAAGTATTTCAGATTCCACAAAAATACTAAGCAGCACAACTCTTTTCAACATTGATAATAATAAATCTTTCTTGAGCAAAGAATCAGCATATTAGAATGATTTCTGGAGGATCATGTGAAGACTGTAGTAATGATGCTCAAAATTCAGCTTTGCCATCACAGAAATAAATTATATATTAAAATATACTCAAATAAAAACAGTTATTTTTTAATTCTAATAACTTTTCACAATATTATTGATTTTTTTATAAAATAAATCAATCTTCTTTTAGGATTTAATAATCTTACCAACCCCAAACTTTTGCTTGGTTGAGTAACTAAGAGAAGCTTAAGCAATTGTATAGTTACTAACTATAATACTGAGCTTGTTTTTATTTGCAGTTAAACAATATATGCGCCCCCATCCCAAATCTGTCTTATTAGCATGCTAAACAAGAGTTTATATTGCAAAGGCATACATTAACAGTATGTGACAAGCATGAGCGTCACTTAATTTTGACTCAGGCTGAGGAAAAGTCCTGAAGTCTTTCTGGCTGCTGGTCCTGATGTGTTGGATCTCTTGCTATTATATATCCAACTTCAACATAGATTAGAAAGATCTATCAAAGATGCCACCTGTCTCTCCTCATAACGGTGAAAGAAAGTCTTCTCTGGGATAGATCTGGACACTGTTTTAAAATGGCAATGTAACAAAAGGAACAGTATATGGTGTATGTGGCCAGTTGTGACATGCAAGAGCCAGTGGGGTTCGAACTGAATGAAGTATGTGAAAAGGACACATTTACTCACGCATCTTATCAAAAATCATCACAATCGATGCATAACTACACAAACACACAAACATGTTGCACAACAAATATACACACATGTCCATTGCAAGAACACATAAAAACAAAAAAAACATATATGCATGCAGGCATGAGTAATAAAGAAATATAAGTAGAAACAAGCTGTGGTTCTTACCGATACAGCGAGTGGCATTCAGCCTCTTATAGCCTTGAGGACATTCAATCAAAGGAATCGCTATGGAGAAAAGAGAGAGGAGGAGGAGGTGGAGGACAAAAAACAGCACATTTAGATACAGCTCTAAAGACAAGCATTCTCCTACAGCAAATTTAAGAAAACCCTTTGTGTAGTTAGAACACAACAAATCTAGTCTTACCAAAATGTTAAGCTTTAAGTACTATTTTTAGTCCACTGTAACTATTACAATAATTTATTATGATACAATAATTCATAATGATTATCAGTGTATGTTCCAAAAATATATATATATTGGGGAAGTCGTGGCCTAATGGTTAGAGAGTCAGACTAGTAAAAGAAAGGTTGTGAGTTCGAGTCTCGGGCCGGCAGGGATTGTAGGTGGGGGGAGTGAATGTACAGTGCTCTCTCTCCACCTTCAATACCACGACTGAAGCGTCCTTGAGCAAGGCACCGAACCCCCAACTGCTCCCCGGGGCAGCATAAATGGCTGCCCACTGCTCCAGGTGTGTGTTCATGGTGTGTGTGCACTTTGGATGGGTTAATTGCAGAGCACTAATTTAATTCTGAGTATGGGTCATCATACTTGGCCGTATGTCACATCACTTTCACTATATATACAGTCCCCTCCATAAGTATTGGAACAGTAAAGACACAATTGCTCTGTTGGCTGTGGAGTCAAGACATTTGCAAATCTGATTAAAAGAGGAATATGAGACAAAACTACAGAATGTCACATTTTATTATTAGCCGTTTCAACACATGTTTTACCAAATAAAAAGAACAGCACTTTTAGAGTTCATCCCACTCATTGATGTGAGCATAAGTATTAGGACAGTTGAACATAAGGCAGATATAAAAGATTAAAAGCTATTATTTAGTTGCAGATCCCTTGCGCACAATCACAGCAGTGAGTCTGTGACACATAGACATCACCAGACTCTTGGTCTCATCCTTTGAAATACTTTTCCAGCCTTTAATGCAGCCAATTCCAATTGTTGCTTGTTTTGGGGAGTTTCTGCCTTTAATCTCCTCTTAATATAATAATAATAATAATAAATTATTTGTTACATTTATATAGCGCTTTTCTGGGTACTCAAATCGCTTTACTTAGAATGGGGAATCTCCTTATCCACCACCAGTGTGCAGCATCCACCTGGATGATGCGACGGCAGCCATTTGTGCCAGAAAACCCACCACACACCAGCATATTGGGAGAGGAGACAGAGTGATGCAGCCAAATCAGTGTATGGGATGATTAGGAGCCATGATGGTCAGAGGCCAATGGGGAAATTTGGCCAGGATGCCGGGGTTACACCCTACTCTTTTTCGAAGGACATCCTGGGATTTTCAATGACCACAGAGAGTCAGGACCTCGGTTTTAATGTCTCATCCAAAGGACGGTGCTTCAGCTGGTGAAATTCATGTTCAATCAGATTTAAATCTGGAGATTGACTTGGGCAATCTAAGACTTTCCATTTCCTTTGCCCTTATAAATTCCTTGACTGAACTGGCAGGGTTTTTGGGTCATTGTTATGATGCAATATGAAGCACTTCCCAATGAATCTGGTGGCATTTTCTTGAATATTGGTAGGCAAGATGGTTTTGTACCCTTCCAAATTCATTCTGCTACTGTCATCATACATTAAGTCATCAGTAAAGTTGAGAGGGCCTGTTCCAGAGACAGCCATGCATGCTCATGCCATGACACCACCTCCACCATGCTTTTCAGATGAGGCTGTATGCTTGGGATCATTTGCAGTCCAAATTTGTCTCTTCTGGCTCACCTTTGTGCTTTTTTGTAAACTCTAATCTTGTCTTTCTATTTTTGGTGCTGGTCAGAGGTTTTCATCTTGCTGTGTAGCATCTGTAATTCTGTGTCAAAGTCTCCTGAGGACAGTAGATTGTCAGAGCATCACCCCAGCTTTCTGGAAGTTGTTGGTGATTTTACAGACACATCTTTTAGGGTTCATTTTCACAGCTTTTATGATTTGTCTGTCATCAACTACTGTTGTTTTCTCAGCCGATCAGGTAGTTGTTGGTGTCGCTGGTGGTTTCCAAACTCTTGATTTCTCCATGCCCTTTGTTTTTGCTAGAGCTCTAATTGACTTCCTCTTTTCTTTTAGCATCCAAATTGCTTGCTTTTCTCTCAAAGTCAGCTCCCTCGTCTTCATCCTGGTTTGAGTGTGTCATCATCGAATGAGATTCATCAGATTCAGAATACAGTAATGGATATAACTGATATGACACATTCCCTGCTTTTAATATCTGAAGAATTAATGCAACAGGACACAGCTGATCACTTAGAAAGACCCGTGAGGCAACTGTCCCAATACTTATGCTCACATCAGATAGGGGGATGAAACTCTAAAAGTGCTGATCTTCTTAGCTGGTAAAACATGTGTTGAATCACCCAATAATAAAATGTGACATTCTGTAGTTTTGTCTCATATTCATCTTTTAATCATATTTGTAAATGTCTTGACTCCACAGCCAACAGAGCAATTTTGTCTTTACTGTTCCAAAACTTTTGGAGGGCACTGTATATATTTCGACATATGTATAACATATAGAATATAATTTATTTATTGTCATTGTACAACGAATGTCACTTGTTATTTTTTGGATGCTGGTTCAATTTGTATCTGATTTGTCTATATAAAATAATATTAATTAATTAATTAATATTAAATTACCTAAGATTGGGACGGGTAAGTTTTTTTTTTCTTAAAGAAGTCTTTTTTGCTCACCATGGTTGCATTTATTTACAGTAATATTGTGAAATATTATTACAATTTAAAAAAATATTTTCTATTTTAATATATTAAAAAAATTAAAATTTATTCCTGTGATAGTCAAGCTGAATTTTCAGCAGCCATTTATTCAGTCTTCAGTGAAGGATCACATGATCCTTCAGAAATAATTTAATATGCTGATTTGGTGCTCAAAAAATCAATCTTGAAGAAATTGTGCATCTTTGTCAGAATTCTCTGAAGAATCGAAGGTTTAAAAGAACAATTTAGAAATGTTTCAATTTAATGCATCCTTGCTGAGTTTTCATTTCATAATTTCTTTCAATTTCTTAAATCAATTTCCACAGGAATCCAACAGGACATAGAGGGAAGCAAAATGCAGTCACTCAGGATTCAGAGTGAACACTGTTCTTACATGTTCTACACTAACACACTTCACACATCCAAACACAGATCATTAATCACTCTATATAGTGTGTTGTTAAAAACACCCTTGTCTCTGAGCTCATAGATTAAGAAAAGATAAGAAGCCAGAAAAAACACTGGACATAGTTCTGTAGCGGTTTGTTTCAGGGGAGGCCTTGCGACTGGGAACTCGTAACAGGAACAGGGTTTACTTCCCTCTCATTGTCATGGGTAATGACCGTAATAAATTACATATATAGAACATAGAGTGAGTGAGACAGAATAACTCATTTGGAGAGAACAGAATTGCATCGGCACTTCCAGGGGTCATATTTTTAGCCTGCTTCAGAAATAAAGAGGGCTGAACTCCAGACTTGTTTACATCTTCATTACCCCAGCACTTGTGTTCAGTTACTGCCGTGCACTTCTATTTCCGTTTGGTGCTCGCCTACAGCTGCTGCGAACAGAGCTCAGAGACAACGGTAATGTAACATCAACTTCACACCTCTCATGGCTATATTGAATCGCTGCGCCTCCAAAATGGACTAAACATCTACATGAAAATGAAATGAAAAAGTGTGAGATATATTTTAGAAACTCATGGACGTTTGTTTTGGTGACGTCCATGAGTTTCTAAAATATTTAAGGACTGTTGTTTCAATCTTCAAATGCCAATTCAAATGTTATTCCTTTTCTTGAAAAGTGTGTTTTTTTCATGGACGTTTGTTTTGGTGACATCCATAACATAATCAGTGTTATGTCTGAGAATGCACAGAATGCAGTGATGCCCATATATGGGCAGAGAATTTCAGAAACATCTACAGACATACCGCAAAGAGAAGGAGAGCGAGAGGGGTGGTACGCTAACAGTTTTCTGTAGGGACTGACTTCAGAGAAGTGACTAAGCATGGAGGAATCATGACTGCATGAGTAAATGTGTGTGTGTGTGTATGTGAGGGACCATTACTAAAGTGCAGTGTGAGTGCCAGGTGAGTCAGCATGTCAGTAAGTTCAACATAGCACGTGTAACCAAATACTTTACAGCTTTCTCTTTCCTTTGCCCACTCATTACGCACTTGACTTTTCTCTGTGGAATGCATCCCTTCCCTCTCGTTCTCGCTGTGATATTAGGACCATGTGTCTGTTGAGTCACAGCCACTTTTCAAAAGAACTCCTCGTAGTCTCTTTTAGTTAGTGAGAAATCAAGGCTGGGCCTCTTGATGAATCATTGCTTTCCCGCTTTTTCGGACCGCACTACTGTGGAAGACTGTGCACAATCATTCTGCAAGTGTTTCTTCTCAAAAGAGGTCCAGACATACTAATGTTTAACATGTCTCACTCTGATCATACAATAGTTTGTTTCATTCATTCAGTTTTTTTAATTAACAGACTAAAAGTGAAAATTTAAGACATATGCTTGAGTTTGTGTGTGAGGGAGAAACAGATGAATGTGTGTGGTAATGTAAAACAGATGTTTAATAGAAAGAGATGGTATGAGGGTGAGACCAGGTGTTTTCACTCGTGAAAATGAGGTAGATGATTTTCTACATGACGAAGAGACTGTATTTTTAGTCATGAAAAGGAGACAGATTTTTGTCTGTGTTAAAGTGGAAAGTGTACTTCTATTGTCCACATTCTGCTTTGGTTCAAGGATGTCTGCGCACATTGAGATTTTTGAATGCGCATACGCAAGTTATTTGAGCACTCAAAAACAAAGATCCAAAAACAGGTATTTAGGCCCTAGCCCGGACCTAGCCCGAGACGCTCAGGCCCTAGCCCGGCCCGTGTCCGACAGTTTATCAGAATTACCGGCCCGAGTCCAACCCGAGCCAGTCTTTTTTTCTTTTTTTCTTTTTAAACGGCTCACGTTTCAACTATTAAAATAGTTCAGTTTTGTATGTAATGGCAAAGTGATTATATTTCATTTTGTTTTTTTATTAAGTTAATTTAGAAAAACGTTTGGAGCATTTTTTGTTCGTTAAATAAGTTTTTTTCTTTCTTAAAGTAACAACCAAGCGGCCAGAGGCAGACCGGCAGGCTGATCATAGCTGATCAATTTAGCCTTCTCAAATCCTCACAAATGTCAGATTCTGTGAAGGTTCTAGCGAAAGTTCTCAGGAAACAAGAAAAATGTAGCATACTCTGGCCTTGAGACCAATTTATGTGTGTGAGAGGAGTGTTTAGGTTTGTGAAAGCTAGGTAGATGAATGTTTAATGGGTGTTTTTGTTTGTAACATTAAGGCACACAATTGTGTGAGACTGAAGTTTTTGTTTGTGTGAGCGAGGCAGTAGCTTACATGTTTTCTTGGGGCATTTTTGGCATTTGTGGAATCCCCATGATGTGCCCACCGTCCCACAACAGGCATCTTGTTTAGACAGGCCAGGCAGAGCTTTCCCACACTACAACATAAAACACAATCAAATCCAGTAAGTTAAACAGTTTAAAGAAAAAGAGTAAAATACAGAGATACTCATCTAGACCATTTACCACAGACGCATACATAATTCTGCTCACACACAGATCTTGATCCCTGTTCTTTCTGATCAACACTCTGATATCTCTCCCCTGACTCAATCTAATCTGCTGAACCAGGCATGAAACGAACAACAATCTGAGAGACGCCAATGATACACAACTCCAACAACCTGATAACACCCTCCTATCTGCTGACAGGAAAAGACAAAGTCGCAAATTAAGTCTGAATGGTTGCAAAAACAGTCACGGCACTTTACGATTAGAGTAAACACACAAGACCGAGGTGAACTTGATAATAATAACTTGGTAGACTGACAACTATAGGAGTAGAAAACAACTGGGTGTTCTTTTAAGCTGGAGGCAGGTACTCTTTTGAGAATCATTCTTTTGTATTTCATCTGCAGTGCTCTTCTTAAGAGACAGATGTTCCCTTGAGCACCACAATGTTCTGGTGGGAGTCTAATCTCACTATTCATTTTGTCTTTCACTATACTTCTTGATCATCTGATGATAGCTGAAAATTAGTTAGTTTAAAAGACATTAAAAGAGAGAGACATGATGAGAGAGAGAGAGCACACAGATGAATAAAGGTAAAGCTAGAGAATATATTTTAAAGACTGTTTTTGTCCATACAATAAAATTAAATGGGATCCAAAATAATACTGGAACCCATTGGTTTTCATTGTATGGACCAAAATATCTCATTTTGAAGAAAGAAGAGTCATAGAGGTTTGGGACAACATGCGGTGAGCAAATGATGACAGAAATTTTATTCTTAGGTGAAATATCTAGACGTAATGTGAATATCGCATTTCCTGACATAAAAGCTTTATAGATGAGTTCACAAACAAACACTCTTTGTTTCTCTGACCTGCATTCCAGTAGTCTCCTGGAAGCAGCGTCCCAGCTGGTTCTTGGAAGTCACCGGCTGGTATTGGGGGTATGTTTGCTGGTTGGGGTAAATGCTGTGAGTATGTCCGTGTTGGATGCTCTGGCTACTGCTGTGGTAGGTGAAGGTGTGGCTGGACTGTGTGTTCTTGACCTGCCCGTTACTGTCCACCGGAGACACCTGATGGATCTGGACAGAGGCTTCTGGAGGATGTTTCACATGGACATTCACCAAACCTACAGAAAAGTTACACTTAAAGGGGGATTCATATGGTTTCAATGCAAAGTTAAGCTCAGTCAACAGCATTGGTGGTGTAATGTTAATTACTAGAAAAAAATATTTAGTTTTCTCTAAAAAAGGAGCAAAAATTGAGATAATGATTGGGGTCAAGTGATTGGGGACAATTCCTGGCAGACTTAAATACCGTAAAATTTGATAATTTTATAAAAACTCTTGCATTAATTATTCTATCAAAAATTGTGCATTACTTGAGATGTTTAATTCTTTTTACAGTCATTTTAGAGTTTATGGCGTTGTGTTGTATTGACAATGAGTTGTAAAATTGGATATTATTTTACAATAAATCAGTTAATAAAAAATGATTCACAATAAACTCATACTAACACATATTGTTTAGATATTGTAGCTATACTGAGTATTTAAATGTTTATGGCTCAGCCCAATTGACTTCCATAATAAGTGTCTCAATGTAACCTATACTTTTATACATTTTTATGTTTATTTTTTAAGAAAACAAAGGGCAAATGAAAATTCATTTTTTGAGGTAATTCTGAACCCTGATTATTCCTTTAATAACAGCAAAGCCATGTATTTCTGAATAACAAGTTTCAGCCAGATTTTCTACAGGTAAAAACAGAAATGAAAGTGTTACCCTGGTTTTGTCCAGTGCCGTAGGTGAGGGGTAACGTGTGCGTTGAGTGGACATTTGTCTTCTGTCCATTTATGACAGTATGTTGACCCTGGTGACCATTAGGATTTGCCATTTGGCAGAATTTTCCAGTAAAGTTTGGTGGGCACTGGCACTTGTCCCGAGCACTGCATTTTCCTCCATTCATGCAGGGCAAATGGCAAACAACTAAAACACACACACAAACAAGGCAAAGCATGGTTAATCACAGTCATACCGGGTGACATTTTTCAATGTTTAGTTTAGTGACAACTTCCTGAGACCCATCACATTTAAGAGACTGACAAACATATAATAATATAATAATTAGTTGCATTTATATAGCGCTTTTCTAGACACTCAATGCACTTTACATTGTGAGGGGGTATCTCCTCAACCACCACCAGTTGAGTTATGTAAATATTTATATAAAAACACCAATGTATTGGAGAAAATATATGTATTTTTGTGTGTGTGATTATGGGGTTGTTTAGCGATACCTTGGGGACGAAATTGACAAAATTGCCAAAAAATAAACATAGGCTGTATCCGAAATCGCCCCTATACCCTCAAATAGTGCACTATTTGAGGGGACAGCCATAGTGGATATTCTCGAGTGCACTCATTCAATCCCACAATGCACCGCAAAAACAAGTGTACAACCGATGTAAACTCAACGGCTAGAGAATCCCCATAATACATTTTGAGAGTCGCGTGCCGAATTAATTCCCGCGTCTCGCCAGAAGATAGTGCCCGCAGCTGAATCATCCATTCGTTTATTTTAGAAGCGCTCGTCCACGGCGTAATACCAGCGTAATACAACACAGGTACAAATGAATTGTAAATTGACTATTAGGGTTTCATACATAATTTCCGTGACAGAAAGATAAATCCTTTAATCATACTACTGGAGCTGCCCGTTTCAAATGATTATTAAACAACAAGCAAACTATGCAAAAGCAGCAGTCCTTCCGGTGCACTAAGTGTCCGAATTCACTCACTCATTTTCATTCACTCCTTCAAGGGAACTGTATGAGTGGACTAATGTAGGGAATAGTGAATGAGGGTATAGGGGGCGATTTCGGATACAGCCAAAGATCTATTTTAAATAAATGCTGTTCTTTTGAACAGTCTATTCAGGCATAAAAAAGTAGGCTGAAAACAAAGTCACACTTTTTCCACAAAATTATCAATAAGTAGGCTGTTTTCAACATTGATAATAATAATAAATGTTTCTTGAGCACCAAATCAGCATATTAGAGTGATTTCTGAAGGATCACGTGGCATCAAAAATCTTACTGTCCACAAACTTTTGAAGGGTGATGTATGGGAAAGGTATATTTAATTATTGCACATTTGCTCTGAGATTAGTCAAATTAATGAATATATTGACAGCTCTAGTTTCATTTATAATTTGCCTGAGATTGTTTATTTGTTGTTTAAGGTATCGATTTAGCATCAACACTGAGGTGCGAGAGGTTGGTCCAGAGTACTGAAGCCAAAATCTTGGTATTGATCCAACTCTAGTGTGTGTCTCCATTCTCCACAGTGCTGGAGCTCGGCCTGGGATCTCTCCTCCCAGCTGCGTCTGGATCAGAGCTGACAGAACGCTCTGTGTTCCTTATAAGGCCGCACACTCTCACCCACTCCAGACGCTCACCTCATTCAGACAAACAGCTTGCCGGGGAGAGAGAAAAAATGACATCTTAGCACCATGCACAAACTCTGCTTATTCTGAGAGTATTTCTCCGAACACTTACTCCTCTGAGCTTTCCTGACCCTTTTATATGGAATACAATTTCAGCCGCTCAACCGGCTGGGTGCTGATTACAAAACCCACTGGTGAAAACAATCCCTAGATGAATACTAACCTTGTGTCCAAAAAGTAATTGGATTCAAAAGTAAACCTTATGTAACAACAATGTGTATAAATTGTGTCTATTGCTTCATTCTTGACCCTAATGCAAGTCACAAAGTAACTACTTGCAATCCCCCAATACAGAACCTTAAAGAGCAGTGGAGCAAGAAGTTTACTTAGTATGTGTGTTTCCAAATCTTTCTGTCTTGTACTCCCAAAACCCTATTGACTAGAAATGTGCCCCTACTAATTCATATTATGTAGCATTCATATTCAAACTAAAATAAAAAATATATTAAAACAATCACTTTATATCAACTGAGTGGGTAAAAAAGGCTCACCAAGTAGCTTCCACTGTCTATAATAAGACGCCCGAGTTTGTCTTTCATAAGTTTTAGACAATTCTGGGGCAATCACACTTTCTCTGAGAGAAATTTGCATATTCTGTATTGGAATTCAAATATGATGCTCAAGTAAAAAAAACATCATCCATGAGCAAATACATCAAAATTTGGGCAAATATTAATGAGAAGTTAACAAAAAAGTAACAGACTCTACCACAGCCAAATCAAATTCTTTCCAAATGCCCTGATTGGGAACCACCAGATTACGCAACTAAGAAATGTGTGAAGAATCCAGACTGCTCTGTCTCTATTCAGGAGGCTGAGCCGGGCAGTAAATGAACATGAACCAGCTGAGCCGGAGGGCAAAAGACATTCTGCTGTGTCATAAGCACATGCTCTCGATCCATTCTCAGCCCTCATTGTGAAATATCACTGCTGGAAACGAAACTAGAAGAACTGAGGTCCAATTATGTAGGTTTTTCAGACACAGTCTAAAGCATCTTAAACTTTTCCACACTATCTGCCAGGCAAGTGAAAACTCCCCTCCGAACTGCGACTAGAAACACATCCAAACATCAGCCATAATTATAGACCTGTCTAAAGGTGGACATGATGTAACAGGCCCGCAGCCAGCTGTTCTCCGTTCAGTATACAGCAAACGCAAGCATACACACATACATTCAACAAAGTCCAGTTGCCAACAAAGGAATCAGATGTTCTACAAAGACCTGGATGAATGAAAATTCACACTTTTCCCACAATACATTGAGAAGAGGCGGCGATGCCACTCACCGACTCTGAAGTTGGGGGCAGTGAGTGTGTCCGTAGCGTGCCCATTCTCGCTGATGATCGTGGTGGTGTTGCCCTGCTGACAGCTGTTCTGACAGCGCCCGTTGGTGCAGGTCATCTTGCAGATAGTCGGGGTGAAGACCACCTTGATCCGGCCTGTGTGGTTTCCTACTGCAGCCCAGCAAAGCAGAGACATCAACAGAGAGAAGAGAGAAAAATCCATCAGTCTGGACGGCATGGCTTTCATAAACAACTCAGAACGACTCTCTCTCACTTTTGTAGGCAGTGTCTGGCAGAACAGCTCAGGAGTTCAGCTTTAAGAAAGTGAAACGAGAGAGGGAGCGAGAGCGAGAGCGGCTGGAGAAAGGAAAAAAGTATTTCTGTTGTCTTGTTTTTTCTTAGTCTCCTGTACGTGTTCCCCTGTGACTGTCTGATTCCTTTTTCGTCCATTCCCTCCTTTTCTCTGTCTTTGGTCCAATATCTCAGTCTCTAGAACATGAGGAGGTGAATGGGGAAAAAATAGAAGCAAAAGAGCGAGAGAGAGAGAGAGAGAGAGAGAGAGAGAGAGAGAGAGACTAGCAAACAACTCTGGGACCAGACCCAGTTCTTCTCGCAGGATTCGTACAAAGTGACCACAACTCCAAGCCTTATACAGCATGAAAAGAGGGAATGTCAGCTTTTCCCAAATAACTCTAATTTCTAACTAAAGCTACGACTACTAATCAAACATATTAATATTATTAACTAGGAAAAGTGTATAGCTTTTTTATGTTAATGCAGGTCTGGCTAGATGTAAAACATCAAATTAAAGACAAAATAATATTTTCAGATTAATTGATTATGAAATTGTTGTTAGTTGAAGTCCAGTTCCAACCTCTTTGTCTTTCTTAAGCAGCTTCATCTCTTACCAGCATAAATACTTTCACACCTCCATCTGAAAAATGCAGGGAAAACAAATTTCCTAAAATAGTCTGTCCTGAATCCTTTAATTGAAATGATGTCATTTCCACCTGCAAAACTATGTGGAAAAGAATCTACCCACATTCTCCTCTCCGCATCTAGTTAATTAATTAATTGTATTAGTGAGCAAGTTATTTAAATTGCAGTCTGATACACTCTTGGCATCACCGTCTCACTAAATATTTTCCAGTCAGACATCTGTAGATATTCCTGCCCTGTTTTCTGCTCGATTACCTGCCTGTTTTTCTGTCTGCTTCCTGTTTCTTATGTTTCTTTGTCTCTATTCCTGACACTTACACTATCATTCATCCTCCAGCGATCCATTTAAAACAAATCTCGTTAAAGGATTATTTCACAAAAAAATTAATTACAAAAAAAGAACAATTAGACATCATGAGTTTCCCATGACTTTCTTTCTGTGGGATATAAAAAAGGTTTATACCATAAAAGTTTTATAAATGTAGTCCATATGGTTTGTGCAGACCATCCATACAGTGTGTATCACATCATTGCTTTGTGTGAGGAACAGAGTGAAATTTGCATGCTATTTGCATTAGTGTGATTGTGGTTTTTAAGATTTCTTTCACCAAAAGTCACCAACATCTGTATATGCTTATAAGACTAAGCCTTATAATGCTTAGTCTCCTTTCCTCTCTCAGTTATGTAAAGCAAATCAACTAGAATCTAACATGTAACCTTTCCTCAAAGATCAAACAATGTCTCCATAGACACAAGAGAAATCAATTAGCTACTGATGACGCACACACATCTACAGCTGTTATGAAGTGAGAAAGGAAAGTAAATTGAGGAAGACACACTGAGAGTGTACATTAACAGACGACAAGAGATGAATGGCTTTACCAGAGCGCCCCACACACACACACACACACACACACACACACACACACACACACACACACACACACACACACACACACACACACACACACACACACACACACACACACACACACACACACAGGGCTGCCTCTCATGACAGACCTCACCGGGTGCCAGACCCTAAAAGACATTGAGAAACTAGTCAGTCTGCTTTAACTACCATTAACCACAAATACACTTTTAGTTGGAAAATCTAAAATACTATAGGAAATACCACAGACTTGTTTTGTTTTTATATAAAACTAATTATAAAACATAACCTCAGATTTGATGCTAGGATTTCAGTCCCCTACCTGGACATGAGCTAATGTGGCTTAGAAGGATATTTCTTCCCTTTCAAGCAAGAGATGGCAAATCTTGCTCAAAGTTTTCCTTTTGTTTTAAATTAATATTAATACAACGTCTGTATTTCACCATTTATATCAGGATATGACAAAATTATTTAAATGTTAACTTTTCTTTTTGATTCATACAAGAAATGGATCAAGAGAGTAATTTGATCAGGAATCAAATAACACTGGTTGCTTATTTTTCAATTCAATAAAAATATTAATTTCTTAAGATTCATTTGTTTGCGAATTAGAAATATTAATAGAAAAGGATGGTTTCCTTTTCAACTTTTTAATTTGAATTCGGTCCACTTCACCTGAAGCTGTAGATTCAGCAGTAATTATAGAAAATATTTTGAGAATTGAGATCATTCAAATCAAGACTATGATTAACAGGAAAATTAATATTTTTACCCTGCTCTCCCTTTATGTCTATTGCTAACAACTTAGGCTATTAGACTACCTTAGAAGACATACCCAATTGTTTGTTTTAGTCAGATTTAGCAGGAATCGAATGTAATGAGATAAAATGCTATTCTCCTACAAGCCGTTTCTTTTTTTAGAGATTTAGAAACATGTAGCACAACCTTTGCAGTCTTATTTGTGAACAAATTACTTTTTTAAAGTGTTCCTTGTCCCCAAAGTAAATCAAGGTGAACCAACACACGAATACAGCATTTGTCTATCAGTAAATCTGAAGTGTACATTGTTGCACCAGTAACCAAAATATCAAGATTTCTGTTCAAACTGAAGATCTAACCCAATCCCCCTTCTTTCCATCAATCCATAAATCCAATCAAAACTACAAAAGTAACATGAGGTCAACAGGAAGTCAGTCAGATGCTTGTCTCAAACGGTCTACATACTAACGTAATGTAATATGTAAAGGTCTGTCTCCCTCTGAGTGTACCCGGTCACTTCTGTACGATCTGACATCCAGTCAGACTGCGGTTTGGCGGAGTTTCAAAGCAACGAGAAACGGCATGTCAGACCACAACACCGTGCAAAAACAGTTACCCAATACCCCACGGGCTCCTCCTTGCATTAGTATTACAGCAGAGTTCTGGCTGTATTCGGCAGAGTTGTGTAACGCTGCCAGTCTGCAGGGCAGGAAGAGGGATAATAGATGTCATGCTACACATTAGTTCTGCCGCCCCACTGTCCCCTCATTCACATGCAGAACTACTGTATCTAATCCTCTCACCTGCCTCCGAAGAGCACTTCCCTCAATGACCGTTTATCGTAATGCTCTGTCATTTCATTTTCCCCCTCTCTCTTTTCTCCAGTTCTTGCCTTCCGTCATGCCCAGGCTTTTATCTAAAATTACCCAGAGAAAATGAGGCTAATAACTCACTTTAGACAGTGCAGCGCACAAGGCAATGCTTAAGTCTTTATACAATTTCAACCAGAGGATCCGCTAGGGAAAAAAAAAACAATGGGGCCATAACTTAAGGGCCGACCTGCAGCAATACAAAATTACAATAAATGAGACGACAGCAGACAAGCAATAGAGAGAGGGGAAAGCAGAAAGTAGGGTCTAAAACGCACATGCCTGTGGTTGTGAACCATCTAACCACTAATTTGTACTTTGGATTCCCACACCTTTTGATCAATGAATTTCCTTACTTTTCCATGACATTCTGGTGGTTTGTGATAGATAATGATGTTTAAAAATAATTTGATAGCTATTGTACTCGGATCTAGTATGATTAGCTTGGGGGGGGGGGCTTTCTATATAAATTTCCATGACTTTTCAATATTTCATAGATTTCCATAACTCTTCTAGGCTTGGAAGTTTTAATATTCATCTTTAATATTGATGACTGTGGGAACCCTGTTTTATCATCATCTTCAACTTCATACTACAGCTGTATAACAAAATCATACTGTCATCTCACAGCGTTGCAGACACCGAGCTAAACGTTTCTAAGCGAGCCAGACATGCTGTCACCCTGCTCACGGAATGTTTCACGGTGTGTGTGTGATCTGTCATTCAGTCAAACACCCAGGGCTTCATGCAGAAGGGCTTCTCTTAGTGAGACTTGCTGAAATATAAAAACTGCTACATTAAATAACATTATGAGATGCTGATGTCACACTTTCTCTGTTTTTTTTAAACAGGAGGAGATGCTTTGGGATTACATCAATGTGTCAAAATTATAGAGAATGGAAGCCAAGACATACACTACTGGGAAAGAGCTTGGAGTGGGTACGATTTAAATTTTTTCACCAAGGATGCATTTATTTGATTGAAAATACAGTAAAAACAGTAATAATGTGAAATATTATTACAATTTGAAAAAACTGTTTTCTATTTGAATATATCATTTATTTGTGTGATGGCAAAGCTGAATTTTCAGCAGCCACTACTGCAGTCGTCAGTGTCACATGAACAATTCTTCCATCAAGTAAATACAGTGCAGATTAAAAAACCGCCAAACATCATTAGTTTTTACATTTCTTGTGACTTAAATTTCAATGTGTTTCTCACACATATCATATGATTTAGTGCAATAGTCTTTTGAACAACTTTACAGTGTTTTTTACGAGTTTTAATTGACATGTTCATCTGCTGTGAAAAACATTGAATTCAAAGAGATCCAGCACTTGATGGATTGTACTTACCATTTATTGGATTGTGTCCCACTGAAAGAGGGATGGCCCGGTTCAGGGTGGGTCCGACTCCGTGCACCTGTGTGTGAGTGTGGTAGTTCTTCTGTTGAACCATGAATTTCTGGGTTTTGCTTTGGTGCATTGTCATTGAAACTGGGTTTTGTACTCTGCAAGATAAAAAGAAAAATGTTAACACCTTACTTTTTCATATATTTATATTATTTATGTATTCATATTTTAATTTATGTGGTTTTCATTTTGATTTATTACCTGCTCAAGGCCATATGGAAAACCATAGTACCTTGAACATGCAGACATGCTTCTGGTCACATGTAAATGAAACCAATCACTTGCAACATAGAAAACACATCAGCATTTCACATGATTCATATTTGTTTTGCATTATGTTGATCACACACATACAGCTGAATACCAGCACATAGACAAATATCTATCATAGAACATGACACTCTCTTTCTGTTATAGCCATATTCATTTTTCGGTAAAATATTTTTTCTTTCTTTTAGTATATCATAAAAAAGTTTACTGGCCAAGTGAGCTCAATTATGAATGAGTGAAATACTGCTGCTTCAGTTTGTTGCAGTGCAGTCTGGGATTGCCTTCACCGCAAGTGATAACTTAACAATTTTGGTAACTGAAATAAAGGTGAAATAAAATAAACTATAAATATCGCATGATAAACTTCAAACTTCAATTTGTTACCTTGGCAGCTAACTGAAATAAAAGTTGAAGTACTAAAACTAAAATTAAGCACTAGAATTAACAAAAAAATTAAAGCTATACAGAAATATTAAAAAATGAGCAAAAATGATGAAAGCACATAATATCAACTACAACTAAAACAAAAACTGAAAAAAGTCAATTCAAAATATTAATAAATACAATAGTATAAATTAGACTAAAATAAGGACACAATGTCGGTGTAGAATTTGGCCAAAATGAGCCATCTCATAAGACAGCATTTTGTTGCTGTCTACCTTTTGGAAAGTCCCGTAAAATGCTCTTTAGATAGTCAGCTCACTAGCTTTGGAACAGAGTAAAGAACACAATGTAAAAACCAAATACAGCCAAATTCCCCACAAGAAATCTGTAAGGGGATTATGGGTACTGATAATTATCAGCCAAGTCTGTGTGAAAGTATCAAACATCTTGCTAATAACGAGAAAAAACACAGCACACAGCTGTGAGGAAACGGATGTGAAATGTAATTCGTCTTTCATACATCTATTAGGATGAAGAAAACGATGTGCTCATCAGGATGTGGTTGCTCAGAATCACAGCTGGGAAGCTTTCTAAGATGATGACGCACAGGACTAAATCAGGGTCGGCAACTTAGAATAACAGCACAGACATGAGATCTGTCTGAATGGAGTCTGGACACTTAGGGATAGACCACCCTAAAATGCATTCACCGTTATGTTGTTCCAAACCTGTATCTGACTATTTTTTCCAACAGTTTTGATCCCATAGACTTCCATTGTATGGACAAAAGTATGATGTAAGTCAATGGGAATGGAAACTATTTGGTTACCAACATTCATACAAGTTTGGAATGACATGAGGGTGACATGAATTGACAGAAGAGTTGACAGAATTACATTTTTTGGGTGAACTACACCTTTAAGGGCCATTCTAACTTGACTTGCAATTAAAAAGTGACCAGACATCAATAATGTGACATCAATACTGACAAGTACTGCAGAGTTCAACTTTATGCAAATGAGCAGTTATGCGATGCGACACCTACCAATGGGAGTGCAGGCAGCGATCGCCGCCTTTCAGTGCAAGCAAGGCTTTAGACATAACAACATGGCAGGAATCATCTGATGATCAAATGTGAAGGAGAAGAAGCTTTACAGGGAAAGTGTAAACAGAGGTTGCTTTTCTCCACTGATTCACACTATTCAATGATGTTTCCAAAATCACTGCTCTTAATGTCATGCAATGTGTTGAAGGGCATAGTCTCTCACCCTTTCTCACAGTCTTTACATACAATAGTTTCCTCTGTGCCGTGCATATGTTCCTACAGATCAAACATTTAAAGACCAGTCAATTGGCTCAGTGTTTACAACTCTGGGGTTAGAAAACACAGGCAAACAGATATAAAAAAGGTTTTAGCAACTATTTTCTATTCTAGTTATGAGAGGGTGAATGCCAACTTGTTTAGACACACAAGTCAAGCCTTGAGCAAGGACTAATTTAATTTGTCTGGGAAAAACATATAATAGCGTGATTAGCCTCTAAGAGCGGAGTTTAGGCCCTGCACTCCAGAGCAGCAAACACAAAACCAACTTGACAAACATACTGTATGGTTACGGGGTTTGCTGTTGAGAAACATGGCCATGCTTGTTCACCAGCAAGACCAGCATAAACCACCCTGAACCAGCATGACAATTCAAGTTGGTCTTTTCAGAAGTAAAACCAGTTACACCCCACAAACACAGAACATTACAGTTAACAAAGAGCAGACCACACACATAAAAAGAAAGAGTTTAAAATGTACCTTCCAGAACAGGTGAAAAGCAATGAGCTGTCTAAGTGCTTATAATCTCTCTCTCTCACACACACACACATCACATGTCCTGGACAGTGGAAGCTGATACGTGGTGAGAACTAGTGGAAAACAGTGTTTCAAGCTTTTCCAAATGCATCTCTCCATTTTCCCACTATCACACATGCTATCACACACCATTCATGCATGTATACCGACAATGGGGGTTAGGCACAACAGACTTATGCATTCTATAAAACAGGTCTCCTCACTTCCGTTTCAAGTTTTGTATGTGCTTAGTTAAACATGGAGCGGTTTTACTCAAGATTTCTTCAAAGGAGATACCAAAGATGATCATAGCCTATGTCCATCACATATGATTGATATCGAAAAGTGATATTTATATCGAAAAGTTTATTTTTATTCTTTTTTTCACTAACATTTAGATATTGAAATTGAATAAAACAGCAACAATAAAAACAACTAGCTAGGTTAGCTCCTACACACCTAAGTCCATAGATATCACCATTAATTATCACGGCTGTTAACACATTTTCCGACAAGCGAATGCAATGAGACCTGTTTTCTGGGATTGGTCAGGTGACGTTTGACATATACCCCATTCATTCCACCTTAAATGTAGAATCAGTGTCCCATATAAACACACACACACATACTCTCAAGCAAGAGACCATCTTTAGAAAGTTTAACGATGCATTTGCAGAGAGTGATGAATTGCTGCACAGGAGAGCTGGTATGAAAATCCCTTATATGGAGATGAATTTGGCATGTATCCCATAGACTTTGGATGAATTATGCTAATTCGTAACTGCAGGTACGTGCTCTACATTCAAAATAATCCAGATTTATAAACACTAAAACGAGGGAATGAATAAATTTAATGCATGAGAATATTGCGTGAGAACTGTGTCTGCCAATCTAAGTAAGAACACTTGTGCGCGGTTACTAATGAATGCAGCCCAACGCGGTGAAGGTGGGTGTTTGCGTGATTGTTTGGGCGTTGCCTAAGCAGGCAAGCACTATTACTAATAAAGCCAAGAGCATTAAAAGCCAGAATGGGTTTATAATTCTAAAGCCAGCACTCATGAACTTCCTAATAAGCTGCATTACCAGACCTGGTGTGGAAAGAGCTGTGGGTTTCCTGCACATGTAGACAGGAAAACTGAATTTTGTGTCTGTGTTTGTGAAGGAAGCCAGCTGGCTTGTTCTAATCTCCTCCAAGAGGACTATACTACACCAGGACTGTCTCTCATGTTCTTCTGCCAGCGGGCATCTCGTAGCTCTTCCTCAACAGGTGCACGAGCTGGGGGCCACAGCGACGGGGAGGACATGTGTCTCTTTTATTGTCTCTCTTTCTCGCACATTGCTCCCCGGCTTCTCGTCTGACAGGTGTCTGGACAGGTCTACCACACTAAACCCGAGGTGCTCCATGAATCCAGACTCTGGTTCACTGCCAGACTGCATTTCAGCTTGAAACCAAACAACACAAGAAACCTGACCAGCCCAGCACCTGTGGATCGCTGTAACAGTTCAAACACATACACACACACACACACACACACACACACACACACACACACACACACACACACACACACACACACACACACACACACACACACACACACACACACACACACACACACACACACACACACACACACACACACACACACCACACACACACACACACACACACACACACACACACACACACACACACACACACACACACACACACACACACTCTTTCTAAATGCCTACACGCTAACCACACAGCCAGACACACACAGTCTGTAAATACATTTAAACCCACACACAAACACTGTCCATACACATGGATCCTCCCTAAAACACCAGACCAGTTGAAACCCTCTCATACAGGCTACACACACACATGCACATATAAATGAGGACAACATTTATAAAAAAATATCAGTCCTTAAGACACTTAGGACTGTGACGTAAAGCCCAAACACCCACAACCGCAGACAGCGTAAGACTATCCCTGAAGAAAACCCTCCCTGAAGGGCTGACTAGACGCTTTCAACGCCACATAACACACACGTGTAAGATGTACGCAGCACATTTGATGTATGCATGTGAAATACAGCATTCTCTTACACTTGTTATTGAATGTTCAGCAGACGGTGACATATATCTGTGAATACACGATGTGCAGTAATGTAAATCATTGTAAGGAAACCATTGGGTTTGTGCCTAGGTGTGCTCTGTGGTCCAGACCATTTTTTCAGTATGTTTAGTACAGACAACTAAGCACTGTTCAAGTTATAATTGTCTTCCTGTGGACCGCGGAAAGGGATGGAGATGGATGTACATAAGTACTTTTCAGCATCAACTCTAGAACAAATATCTCATTGTACCATTAGAGTTGTGCACTTTCATGTCGTTTCACTAGGGTTCAAAACTACATGTTTTAAACATCAGTCAGTCTAGTCTATGTCTAGTTGACCAAGTAGTCTTAAAGGGACACTTCACCCAAAGATGAAAGTTCTGCCTAGGGATGGGCATTTTTGCCAATTTCTTATTTCGATCATGGCTAGGTTTCAAAAACGATTAATCGAGTAATCGAGGGGCGGTGCGTTGTGCGGGGGGCGGGTCATGGCCGTAATGGAGATAATGAAAATATCTGAAGACTTATGAAAATGAATGTTAAAAATAAAATTATGACATAAAAACATGTCTATGAAAACATGAACACATGATTAGATGTTAGATTATGATTACGATGCAGCAATGTTAAAAGAAGCATCTAAAAATGAATAGCTGCCTGAGGTGAAGCTGACTGTATGCCAATAAACTGAAACCCGTTCTATGACACTTCCTATGATATTAATCAGATAACTTGGATACATAACATAGACGTAACATTGCAACTTGTATCTGCACAAAGCTCCCGCCGAGATGCGCTCTCAACAACGCATGAGACACGGACAAGGAGAGGATTTACTATAGATTTCACATTCTATAAAGTTCTCATTATAATGCTTATGTCATTAATGTTTATGGCAGATTTGTGCTATATTTTCATCTACATTATCAAGTGATTCCTAAAATGTTCATCCATTACCCCAGTGTTCAGTGTGACAATCCTTCAAAAATTATCGTAATTTGATACTTAAGAACCATTTCTTCCTATTATCAAGGTTTAAAACTGTTGTGCTGTTGAATATTTTTGTATAAACCATGTTACTATTTTCAAGAATCTTTGATGAATAGAAAGTTCAAAAGAACATCATGAAGATTATGATTGTTTGTAACATTTTTAACATTATGTATGTCTTTACTGCCACTTTTGATCAATTTAATGTGTTCTTGCTGAATAAAAGTTTTCATTTCATGACCCTAATTAACCTGAAACTTTTGAATGGAAGCATACAGTGGGTCAACTTCTTTTAAAGGGCACTATGAAAAATAGTTAGTGGGGAAAATGTATAATATTTACGATTTATACGCTTTATGCAATCTTTTTATGAATCATACAGAGCACACTGAATACTTCTGATTCTGAATACCCATCCAAGGAAAAAGTTTATTATTTTCATTCAGAATGCAGCTAATTTGCCCTTTGCCTAAACAGCAAATTAAAGTGATGGAGCAGCAATATAAAAAAAATTAAACAAAGAAAGAAAAAGATACTCAACAAGGAACACAGTCTCTTTGAGAAATTAGTTTAATATGTTAGTATGAAGCCACTTGAATACTATCATGATATGAAATGAGGTTTGCAGACGAGAGGTTAACTGAACAAACTGTGTGGTCTGCATTCAAATATCTCAATAAAAAGCACAACAAAAGAACAGCAGGATCTTTTATGGCCTCCACACATCACCACAGCAGGCCAGTAAGAGAAGAAGTTTACAGAGCACAAAGCCAGACCCATTTAGGTACTGTGATCCCAGCTGATTTCTGCCCACAGTGACTCTTCTGGTAGACAGGTTAGATCAGCAGGGACAGCTGTTTACATGTGCCGTCTCTGATGAAGAGGAACCTGTCTGAGACTGGAACTGAACCCGCTCGCTTCTGGATTCAGAACGCGCTCTAGAGAGCCAGTCAGCACTCAATGCTGCTCCTGTGGCCATGAAGCCACATATTTTTCTTTTTTTTTTAATTCACTAATGTTTATTTGCCCTAAGATTATTCTGCGCAAGGGGAGCAGAAGTATAATGAGCTGTTTATATTGAATTTTACGACACTGGGCTGAGATTCAGAGTAAATTCTGGTAATATGAATTGTAATTATGGTTTTTGGAGCATAGCGGTTGAACACGTGATGTGGCTCCGCTCACTTCTTCTAATGCGTCTATTGCAGCCCAGCAATATAATAACTTGGAATGTGCAAAACGACATATTTTCAAAATCAACCAGCCAGTGGGTTGCCTGAATGATCTGAAAGAGCATGGTAATTAAAGGCACCACATGAAGAAAAAAAACTAACGAGTCTACATTAACCAGACGCGTTCGGTAATATTAATGTTTTTGAAAGTCTTTATGCTTAACATGGTTGCATTTTTTGATCAAATTTTCAGTTAATCAGTATTATTGTGAAGTAATACTGTAAATAACTGTTTTGGATTTAATAATTTTTTTTTAAATGTGTTCCTGTGATGGCAAAACTGATTTTTCAGCAGTCATTACTCCAGTCTTCAGTGTCACATGATCCTTCAGAAATAATTATAATATGCTAATTCGGTGGTCAAAAAACATTTCTTACTATTATCAATGATGAAAACAGTTGTGCTGCTTAATATGCGTGTTAGCTAGCCAATTTTATAAGAGCAATAGGAGCAATTTTAACCAATTTGCTTCTTGAGCAGTATTTAAGCAGTGAGCAACTTTTGCTTTTACAGTCCACTAAATTAGAATAGCTTGAGAATGTGATGTATATGGAGACAATGCCATATGAAGCTTTGTTCTCAAATTTCACTTGTGGATGAACATCTAACGTGAAATCAATACATATGGATCATCCTGCTACTGCTGCTGAAGTCCACAGCTCCATCAGAGAGAAGATGAGAGTGAGAGAGGGGTTGTCAGAGAGGCCGAGAGGGGAGAGAGAAAAGTTATAAACATAAGCTCCAATTCCAGTCTCAACAAAATAGCTGGCGCGACCTCGTATGCTGGCAGACGTGCTGTAATTAAATCGAAAAAAAGATGCAGGACTATATTTTTTTAATTTCTCTCTCTACCTCTTTCTTTTCTCTGACCATTCTCGATTTATTTCTGTACCACTCTGCCCATCCTCCTTTAATAATATCAGTACTTCATCCATCTCGGTTTTCCATTTCCTTCTCCCACTTTTTTAAACCATTTTGTCTATTCTTCTCCTTCCGCTCTTATCCTCTTGTTATTCCCAGAATCTGGTGGAATCCGCTGCAGGTCCTCCCTTGTGCTCGGCGAGACACTGCACAGTTCTCTCTTCTAATGAACCCAGTGACCCACATCAGGATGCTTTTGCGCTCTTCAATACCTATTGTCTGCAGATGGATATTTGTTTCCTAAACACCAGCAGACCCAATTTCATCACTGACGCATAACACCTAGACTACATGCTAATGTTGTTTGATACATTATAATGCCGATGATCTCATAATCGCTACAGCTGCCAAGAGCATATTGTGATTACTTCATTAAACAGTCTCTCCAAGATTTTGTGGTTCAGTGATTATTACAGAATTTAAACGGAAATCAAGCATACTCCAAAATGTTTGTGCCAGCTTGTATTTTTGTATCATTTCCACAAACAAATGGATCAATATGTAACAGTCTTGCCACCGTATTGCAGTGAATGCCATAAATTGAGCAGAGAACAGAGAACTAGGACATCTGTTTGAAAAGGACAGAAAATGTCTGATATAATTACCATTTGAGATATGGCTATAGATGTGTTTGACTTGGAGCAGCACCACGCAGACGATCAGCATATGACATTAAAGTACCGCAAGAGCGATTCGAAATCTCAAGTGAGGAAACACTTTGGATTTTACACAATGCTGGGAAAACACGACTAAAAGAGTATGCAAAGTAACATAGCACTTTATTTTATTTCAGAAAGTATTTTTTCTACTCATTTTGTTGAACATTTGCCTATTATATTCATGTGCAAGTTCAGGGTTTTGGTACTTGAAAGTTTCGTTTAGTACTTTAAATATACACTGTGTTTATGTATGTTTCTGAAATAAAAGTTCAGAAAGATGTGATGTATTGTTTTTGTTAATATGACTCATCATGTACAGTCTCTTTTAAGGGTATAATCAAGTATTTTCCATTGTCTAGTCTTTAATAAGCAAACAAAAATCACAAGAAATTATAATATCGAATCGCAATAGTTATATAATCCCAAAACTCAATTATAGCAATATATATCGAATCGGCACACAAGTATCGGGATAGTATTGAATCTGCAGATTAGCGTATCATCCCAGCCCTACTGCTAAGATGTGTGTTTTATTTTTATTGTGACCGTCTGTATATTAAGTGTATCATTCAACTTTTTCCCATGGTCTAGAGTTAAAAAAAAATAAAAAAATCGCAACACATAGCAATATCGAATTGCAATATTTGTAGAATCAAAATTCTTTAAAAAAATTGCAATACATATTGTATTGGCACCTGAGTATCGGGATAGTATCGAATCGGGAGGTAGGTGTATCGTCCCATCCCTACTGATTAGATACTGATTCAGTGGCAGTCTGCAAGCTATTGTGTCCTACACAATGCTATTTTTTTCAACCAAGCAGAACTATGAGTATTTCTATGCGGGTGAAACCATTGCCTTGTGCATGAGGGACCAGGATCACAATTTTATTAATGTGCAAACATATTTAGGTAATTGTATTTTTTGCCATGTATTATCATCAGTTATATTTATACTTCATGGTTATGGGAATATTTGCACACATTTCAAGAAAGCTAAATTCAGTCATTTTTACGCTGCAATAAATAAATAAATAATCTGAAAAAAGTCCTATGAAACCTTCATGGGACTGATTAAATGTCAGCAAATGTCATTTTAGGTATATATTATTTATAATAATAAAATTATAATAATACAAATTTTATTAAATGATTATTTGATCATTTTTGCTCAATATATTATTAAGAATCATTGTCCATGTTCCGATTACATTTTGGCAAAATGTTGACCGTATCAATAATTTTGCTAAAATGCTAAGGATGCTGAGTTTAGCTAACAGTCACTATCAGGATTTTAAAGAAACCATGAACCTCTTGCTTGTTTCTTATTACCCATCAGCAGGACAGTTCACACTTCAAAGTAGGGTGGCACCTTACTGCACGGGTGTAACCTGTTACCTGGATGTGACCGACACTTCAAAGTCCTGCCAGACATGAGAGAAGCAGCACCGACGAACTCCAGGCCTCCTGATTGACAGGAGTTACAGAGCCAGGTGTGTGTTAACAGCACTGCTCTATTATGGGTGGTTTTTTATCGCTGGAGGCTACCAGTTACATCAGACTGTGGTGCAGTCAGTATGTGCTCCTCACAGGGTGATTACATACGCTCTTAGAAAAGTCTGTAAAATTCGGCCAATGTGTCATGTTAATATGAAGGAATTTTCCGTACTGATGTTTCACAGGCGTTTTACCTGTATTTTGAATTACACTGCATAGTGCTGTGCTTTAGGGTCGAAGGAAATGTCTGTAAAATTAAAAACATACTGGTCTGAAGCATCTGGTCTGTCTTTGATTCACCAGGCATTTACTTCTCCAGCTTCATTTACTCCAGCTTACTTGGTACTAATTAGTGGGGCATTTCATTTAGCTTGTTAATTAATTATTTATAAAGATATGCAACAAAAAAATCCATGATTAATTGCATTAATATTTTGTTAATATACATTTTTCTAAATTAAAAAAGTACTGAAATGCAACAAAAACGACAAATTAATTACTATTTTAAATATAGTACAACATGGTGCTCACTACTGCTTTTACATACAGCATACTGTAAGCTCTTTCTACCAAAATCCGATTTGATAAGGTGTGAATAATACTCTAAACCAGCCATGTCAGTTCCAACTTATGGTTTTATAAGTATTTAAAATGACCAGTGACTCAGTGTTCAACTCACTTGAAGGTCACCTAAACTGCCAGCAAAGGATTCATGAGTTTACTTGAGATCTGGATAAGTCAACAGAGAAAAATCCTCAGAGCACAAACACTACAAGACTTAATCATAACCTCCAACATTAAACACCTCAAATCACTTTAGTCAAACAATAGGTTTAGAGTAAATACAGTGTGCCACACAGCTTCAGCACAATGCTCGGCATTGATCCAGGCTCGGAAAATAAAGCGTCAACAGAAAACACTGTATCAAATCTCTCCTAAAGCATTTCAATCCTTTCCATGACCAGCAGTGTTCCTTTGCATGGAGGTTTTCTTGACACAAATCCACAAACACATTCAACTATAAATCTAAAGGTTTTTCTCACTATAATATTAATACAAGGCCTCTGCAAATTTAACTCTGTAACATCTTGACTTTGAAGCCTATAAATTCAAAATGATCATCAAATTATCATTATCATCAAAATTTTCAGTATAACTGTTGCACACCTGTAAAATCATGCCACATGAAACCTGCCTGAAAATTATTCTTTTTCTGAGCATTAGAGTTCATTGAGACTTCAAAAAGATTTGTTACACGGCTCATACTTGATTCTAATTGGTCAAATGTTTTTTACATTTCTTCATTCCTAGATGCTTGTCCACAATTACCCAAAATGTTTAGGTTCCCCAAGTGTTTGAATAACCATTGACACTGACCTGTTTCTGCGGTGATGACACCCAACCACAGCTTCACTAAACTAAACCCACACTGATGACTCACAGCTGCCTGTCACACTCACACCAACAAATCATTCAATCTGTGCTTCAATAAACCTTTCACTCATTCAGTCGGTTTTGGAGGGAAATGTGGCCTAATAACTGTCATATTTTGACAGTTGCAAATATCCCATTTGAAGAGTAAAATAACAGTGAAAGAGCACAATGTGAAATATTTTCGCTTGTAAAATTTATGAATGCATAACTCACTGCTTCCATGTGTTACCCTGGCAACCCTGAGACTGTAAAAAGCGGTCTAAGAGAACACGCATAGCGACATAGTGGCAGAATCTTGGTACTTTAGTTAAAAAAAATATATATATATAAAATAAAATTATCGACGGATGATTGATTATAGATGATTATTATGATTATAGACTGATTGTCAGTTCATCTGTATTCTTTACAGATTTTAACACCTTTATACAACATATTTGGTTCTCAAATATCATGTTAACCATGAAATATCTGGTCTAATTCTTTAAAAATGTCACCCAAAAATGTAATTTTTAGTACATCATTGCACCTTCAATGTAATATAAAATTTAAAAAATAATAAAATAAAATAAATAATGCACAGTTGTCCAAGGGCTGCTTGACTGACGGTTGCAATAAAGCCTTTGTGTATACTTCGTCAAAACATTTGTCTTCACAAGATATTAATATAAACAGAAAATCTAATGTAAATTCTGATATCCTGACAGCCCTACCTTGTAAAACTCAGAGTCTTGTCTTTTTTACCCAAATATTATTCTAATAATATAATAAAATATTGATTATATATACTGATTACATTCAAAATCCAAAATCCAAATATCTAAAATGCAGGAAATTCCTCTCGAATGTTGAGCAAGTTTGTCTGCAGCTGAGAGGAAGGGGAGTTCTGGAGAGAGGCCTACCTCCTCCGCACACAATAAACCTTGTGGAAACCCACAGAAGCTTTCGAGGACAGGTCTGGTAGCAATTACCAAGCAGATACGTCCAAACTCTGACTGAAAATGCACGTCAGGCCCAGCACATAAACTGCTTTCATTAATATTTTAAGTAGAATTCATCAATATCCTGCCCTGCCACAGTCTCACAGCTTTTCCTGAAACCAACATGGGGGCAATTCTGTGGCTTTCCCCCACATCCCAAGATTTTGACTCAGCGCGTGCAGTCAGTCCGATTCGCTCTGTTAGAAATAAAGAAAGAAAGCTTCACATCCGATATGATTGTGAACTTTCCAGTCGTTTATATTTGTGGCAGTCAAAACAATTCCAAGCCAGACCCCGCAAAACCCTCTCAGAAAAACAGGCCACTAAAGAGACTGCAGGGGATTCTCATAAAAATTGTGTTTTGAGGGCAAACAAAAATTAAGGTGAAAACTAGGCTGACATCAGGAGTTCGGGAGTCACAATTTGGTTAAAGCCCAAGTGTAAGTCATGCAAAAAGATTTCAGTGAGTCAGGCTAAAGAACAGTAGGTATTTCTGTAAAACAGACCCAGGCTGAGAGAGTAGTAGGGGGGCATGAAAGGGGCAGAGACTGTTAACATCTGTGGGTCTGATGTCTGGAATTAATACGAGCTATGGAGTTCATTCCAGAATAATAAAATGACAAGTTTGGTGAACTAAGGGCCAGAGGAATCACATAAGTTAAAAATAAATTTACACAACTACTCACAGGCCTTTGCTATGTGCTAAACTAGAAGATATATTCATATATGATTATACGTTTGTTAGTATTCTCTACCAATATTCAAACTTTTTAGGTTATATATTTGGTTCTCAAATATCAGTTTCACCAATAAATTCTACCATCTGATACGTTTTTAAAAATAACATCCTACAATGCCATTACACCACTGTGCATTCAGCTGGAAGTGCATATTATTTGATTATTCATCTATAAATTAACTTTTTTTTGGTGTTCTAAGCTGAAATAATTTACGGTGTGAACCAGGCTTTATGCTGAAAGTAAAAAATCTGGTCATAGGAATTCTGCACTGTCCTTTTATTAATAAGTATAATCAATTAGGAATGTTTTGGCCTGTTTGAAATGTATTTGCTGACCTAAAAGACCAATACTAAAAAGTACAAAGCCAAACAACCACTATGACTGAAAATTCACTCAAATCTTGAACCATGACGCAGTATTATGTTGCTATAAATGACTGAATCCAGAGGTCATACTCACTGTGGTTGATAAGGAATGGGTCCGTTAGGTGATGGCTTCATGGACAGAGTCAGATGTCTCATGTTGGTGCCGGGCAATGGTAACGGCACTTGACCTTGGCCTTGGGGGAAGATCTGCTGAGGAATGGGACGCTGGGGAATTACATTATGACCATTGGGATATCCATTCGTATGACCTCCGTTTGGAAGTCCACCATTGGTGTGTCCATTTAATGGTCCAGTTGGATGAGAGGATGGGGGCAGAGTGGTCTGTTCACATGACTTGCCTTTAGAGCCTGGCGTACACACACAAATGTGAGGCCGCAAGCACATCCCTCCATTTTTGCATGGGGGCGTACAGTTAGCTGTAACAAAGAGAAGACATTTCATACAATTAAAAGTCATACAATATAATTAATATAATATAACTTACAACAGAATATCATATGCTAAAGTTTAATTACTTCTATAGCACTATTAGAGTTTATTGAAAATAGTTTTCTAGGCTGGTCTGGTTATGTAAATACAAGTGATTTAAATGTTTATTAGATGCTCGGTTGGTATGCTGTTGAATAAAACATAATAATTTGATGTATTATTAAAAGCAAAGCAAAGCAAAAACCAAACCAAGCAAAACAAAAAACAAAGGAAGTGTGGAATGGAAGGGTCTATCTATGGGATCCATAGCCTTCTATTATACATGCATTTCTGTACACAATTCCATTTTGTTAATTTTTACATGAACTCATGTAGGACTTGAACTGAAACATTCTTATTTTCATTTTATAGTTGAGGTTTTTATTTCGTCTATTGAAAATGATCATTTGTGGTAATAATCAAAAGCATGTCGAGCTTTACATGGAATACACCTTTAATAGCAGATATTTCTACAATATTCTCAGCATAGTTAATACAGTAGAAAGTCCGTAAGGTCATATATTTTGTGTATTATTTATATGACGCGGAACAAAACATTTAAAATGAAGATCAGAATTGTTATCTGCACAGATCATGACAGAAAGAGCAAAGAGAATACAAGAGAGAAGACTAACAGAGAGAGGTAAAATGAGTGGATAACTGGGTGTTGACTTGTGGTCTGTAATTACATCATTGAGGAGCAAGAACAAAGCTGTCATTCAACTACAAAGAGCCTCTGTGGCCAACCTACACAGACTCTCTCTCAAACACACACACACACACACACACACACACACACACACACACACACACACACACACACACACACACACACACACACACACACACACACACACACACACACACACACACACACACACACACACACACACACACACACACACACACACACACACACACACACACACACACACACACACACACACACACACACACACACACACACACACACACACACACACACACACACACACACACACACACAATCAGGGCAACTTGCTGCTCATCAGCAAATTTATAGTTAGTCATATTAAGCGATTGAGTGCTGTGGAGATTCCTAAACAGGAAATGGATCAGTGCCCAGTACTCAAGGCAGATGCTAGGAAGGATGATCTCATTGACAGTTTCTATGGCATCACACTGAACAGCAGCTGCTTTACACAAACTACCACAGACAGGCATCTTATCATCTTCATATATACCTATTACAGACCTTGTGGTCCAGACTTTAAAGTACAGTGAATTTTATGCTATATTCAAAATCACACACTGTGTACTTGTATACAAATAAACATTATATAATTTAAATCAATATTTATATACATTTAATTTGCATTTAATTAAGTTATAAACTATATAACAAAATATAACTTCATTTTCATAATGAAAATAATGTGCTTAATTCATAAATTATTTTTCCAGATGCTTCCTGAAGGTTTTATTAAATTTAGCTTACTTTTGAAGACAAACTATACCCAAGCACATACAGACACACACACTTGTCAGAAACATAATTTTTCCATTCAAGCAGGATTAAAATGAGCATTTATTAACCACAAATTATTATGCACATGCCTTGTGACAGAGGTGAGTGTGATTACATCAAATATGACATCATAAACCACTCCTCCTGGTTTAGAGTTTTTCATTTCAGTTGACATGACCCACAGCAGGAGATTTCTGTTTTCTTTTCCACCCTCACTAGGTTTCCCTCCTTTTCCAATGTACCTCATTGGTCCTCTGGGGCTCAGGGTTACAAAGTGAGACGGCCCTTAGAAACGCAGTACACACACGGACACTGTTCTTGTGCATATCATGCCTTGTACACCTCCTCTCCCACATATACACACAAAATGAACACACACATGTGACAAATATACACAGAATATCATTCTTTCAACTCAAGAACTCATGCCACATACACATTTACGTAAAGAAAAACTGCTATATGAGTTAAAGGAGATATAGCCTAAATACTAAGCAACACAAATGTTCTGAGCACTGATAACAGTAAGAAATGTTTATGCAAAATCAGCATATTAGAATGACTTCTAAAGGATCGCATAACACTGAAGCCATTGAGAAGCAAATATTAATCAATGACAAAATGAGTTATCTCTATACTAGCCCCAGATAACAATAATTTCTACCACACATAAAAGTGTCCTGTCTCTCTATATAAACTTATATTGTATCTTGTTTTACGGTGTGAATCTGTAAGTCAGTATATCACAAGTTTTAGATTGTGCTGACATCCTGCCGACAATAAAAATTAGTAAGATTGTCTCACTAACCCTCACGACTAATGCTGTGGGCTACTGTACAATGCAGAGGTTAAACGCCTCTTCAAACAAACCTTCCTGCTGACTAAACTTCACAGCACCAAAAAAAGAAAGCGAGAGTTAAGATTAGGCCTCACAAAGACAGAGTATCCTGCTGAAAAAAACAATAGAACCCTGCCCAAAACACAATAGAAAATGTAATGGATTTAATGGTTATAATGGGAATTGTATTGGTTTTAATGGAAACTATAATGGTGTCTACTGGTATGTGATGTATTTTATTGGTGGGATGTTAACCTCTTAACCTGCGCCCCTATTTTTGAGCATTTTCTGAAAAACGACATAGTACCCAAATAATAAATGTCTGTAGCTCTTGAACCATTTGGTCTATATTTATAAATCTGGTATTGTTTGAAACTAGACACTTGAACCTTTGTTACTCTGGAGTCATAATAACTCAAAATTAGTATAGCAACAGAGTAAAACAAGGTAAAATATACATGAAAGTGACTAACGATATCATTGGAAAAATGCCCAAAACACACTACAAAAAGGAATTTTGTAATGGTTTTACTGGAAAAAGCTAATGGTTTATAATGGTATTTTAATGGAAACCATTGAATTTCTGTGATGGTTTCTATTAGGCTTCTATTGTTTGTTTTTTTAGCAGGGCAGGAAGGAAAGAAAGACTGATAAACAGAGGCCGATGTTGCTGACTCAGATGACCGGGCTATGAGGAGCAGTGCTGGATAATTCCAACATGTCCAACTTCTTATTAGTTTTATCCCTCAAGTCAATATTGAAATTGGTGTTAAATGTGGTGCATTGTACCCTCAATGTGCTCAACGGTGTAAGAGCTCACGCACAGCTGAATGCGGCAGACAGAATGGTCGATAAGCCCATTTCAGTCTGCTAGTATTTCACAGTAGACACAGAGCCAATTAAAGGCGGCTGCGGTCGGGTCATTTCTCTGCTGAGCTTTATACCTGTAACACACCCTAAGAGCTCATTTAAGAGGATCTGTATCCTGCAGAGCTCTGCCACAGCTCTAACGTCTTCAGAGTCAGACGTGTTCAATCTGAAAGGTACAACTTGGATTTGCTTGGACAAGAAAGTAACATGTGGGTTAGCATGCTAAGTTACTGCCTGAGGACTGAAAGACTGCAGTGTGAGCAGACAGGAGAGGCATTTCACAAGTTGTTGTGGAGATACTGACACAGCAAACTCCTCTCAAACAAGCCATGCTTTAATTAACCTGGAAAAATAAGCATTTGTTAACATTAAAGGGAAAGTTCACTAAAAAAAAATGATATTTCTGTCATCATTTACTCCATGCCATTTCAAACCTGTATGACTATGACACTATGACAAAGCTAGAGATGTTCGATACCCTTTTTCCCTTCCCGCCTGATACCAATTCCGATACCTAGGCTCAGGGTATCGGCCGATACTGAGTACTGATCCGATACCTGGGCGTGTTTCTGTATATACAGCTATATGTACTACTAGCCCTGTATGAATTGATATAATTATTTTATGGTGTGCTTCAGACTTATCCCTTAATAAAACATGAACAAATACATACAGTGAACTAAAGTATTTTTATCTGACATACATTTGACAAATGTATGTCAGAAAAAATATATTATTTTTCTTAAGTTAAAAAGAACTTAAAATGCAGCCACAAATCTGTAAACTGAAAAAGGTATTTTAGTTTTACAATATGGAATGAGATCAATCAATCATTTAGCTAATTAAAGCAGCAATTGACTTACATTTTAACCAAATAAAAAGGTACTTATCTTTCTTATTAATTTAAACAATGTTTTCTTCATTTAAAATAAATAAACAGCTCACAGTTGATCAGTTAAATGTCCACTTTTCACATATGAAATCAAGTTATGCGCACAGTACGGAACACTATTATAAACCTGTACGGAACACCGTTAAGCCTTATCATTTTCCGTACACTGGCGGAGGAGGTACTTTTCCCCACTTTTCTCAAAAACTATTGGTCCTAAAGACATAAATCAAAGTGTGGACTGTATAATGGGTATTCCCCCAGGGAATGATCATACAAACATGCCTGTCTGTCTCTCAACAACGGAGGAGCGGTCGCTGGCGTGCGGTGAATAGCGAAAAGTTTACGGAAAATGGTTAGTCTACATCATTTTTTGGGGTGACGCATATTCAAATGCTTTATTAAGTTACTCGTTTTAAAGTTGTTAATACTTGTGCCACCCCTTGAAATTGCAGCATGCCATATGAGACATGCCGCCGTTTCACTGGCTGGTTGGTCCAGTCTGATAATGCCAAACCGCGGACATACTGCTAGCATGTTTGTATTTCTTCTTCGCTGCTCTAAATAGTGGTTGGTTGCTTGTGGCAACACAGCCCAACTTCCTTTGTTTGCATTCTGAGCAGCTAAGAAGAATTGATTTCCGATTTGCAGCGTTAAGCAAAGCAAGTGGGCATAACTAGGTCTTGTTTAAGAAAATGGTATCGGATCGGTACATTTAAGTACTCGCTTATACCGATGCCATAATTTTGGGTGGTATTGGTGGAATTTCCTATACTAGTATCGGAATCGGAACCCTAGTCAAAGCCATGCATATATGGTACATATAATGTATGAGGACTGTTGAGCGCCAAAACTATGACATTTCAGGCAATTTAGAAATCACGGCTAGGACATGAACACTGAAAAATGTGGACGAATGGACATTCTAAATAAACCTTACCCAACCCTGTCAATCTGAAAACTAAAAATGCTTAATATAATAATATAATCTGGTCCAATTTCTTACAAACTATAATACAATAAGCCTAATCTAAAACTGATTGTTTGTGCTGGTTAAACTGCATTGCAGGTGGTTAATAAATAAGACGCAGGTGACTGTAATTACCACATGCAAAAGTGGTGCAACTAGTGAATTCAAAATTGAGCTCTTTTCTTTAGTTCATGATCCTCCCAGCAGGTTCCTTAACCTAGTCACCTGTTCCTGCAGATCTATAACACTTTCTCAGCACGGACGGCCAGGAAAAACTTATCCGTCTCTCTGCCGTGCTGTGGAGCCCAGGTGAAATATTTTCTTGTTGTGTTTTATCTGGCGAGGGACTTAAACGCTTGGACTGTGTTCAGTTGAAGGACAAAATAGACTGAGCAGTCTTTCAGCGGTGAGCTGTGCACACATGCCTGAGCTCGGGAAAAACACTCAAACACTTCAGATGAGCAATATGAGAAATCCAGGCTCAGATGGAAAACATGAGCATTTATTGCATTTTACATGTTGTAAAACTTGTAAAACAAACTGTAAATAAGATGCAAATTATGTAGTGGTATTAAATCGAAGTTGTCATCAACGCAAAAGTTGCTCTCTGGTCCTAAATGTTTACCATCTGCAAGCTCTTCGGTGCTACACAGTCTTCCATTGTGCAGACAAATTAAATCACCCATCAACCAACCACTGTCTGAGAAACACAAAAATGCTCTAAATGTTACCTGATGATTTCAATCCAATAAAAGAACTCGGGGAAAGTCTGAGAAGCTTCTGAATGCATATCACATGGCGAAAACAAGCACAAAAACTCTTCAGGGAAGAGAGGACAACAAGGCGACAGTCATTCTGCAGACTGAACCTAGCTCACTTCATGACCTAACTTGTAAACATGTCTGCTGTTTTTTTCACAATCACCCTCCATTCTGTTTCTCAGAAGTCTGTTAAATAAGTTAAGCCATATTGTAACACTACATCCTAACTAAAACATTCCAGTAACAAACCATAGTTAAGGCAAGATTTAGGCAGGAGTTCCTAAGCTCTCTGTAAATTTATCTGTAGTTAAACGGGAACAGAATATGGACGTTTACGATTATTGGTCCAATAAGCTGCCTTCAAATTTGTAAAAATAAATAGTGTTAAAAAGCAATACATTAAATTATATAAATGAAATCAAAATTCCCAAATGAAATGACACAAAATTATAAATAGTCAATAAAATGAATTAAATATATAAATTATAATGGTTCAGGAATGGTATCTAAAAAAGCAGTAAATAAATTAAATAAATACTAATGCAGCAATCCAGATATTTTTATATTGATTTTCTTTTAATAAATACTGACATGCACAAATGACAGGAACACTGGAAAGTTCACTTTTAAGATAGTTTTCATGTCAGAGTGCTGCAAAGAACTAATTTATTCACATAAAGTTCACTCTCTAAAAATATAAACAAGTGTAAATGTCAACATCATTTATCTGCCATTTAAAACATGAGCTCATTGATGCAATCCAATCGATCTTCCAGTTTATTCCAACTATTACTCCTAGTTGAAGGCTTCAGTAAATATTTAGTTTATACGTAGGGTTATGTTTCAACTAAGTTTAATGGCACAATGCTCAAACATTTAGTAGTGCAAGTTGGTGCTGGGGCTGGGGCAACCGGCCCCTGGTCTACATTGTCATTTATTTATAGGACATGATGGGCCAAAAATGAACCAGTATTAACACTCTTCCTGTTCTGTTAGAGATAAAGAACTGGAGTGCAATATCCTGGTGGTAAAATAGAAAGGGTAATATCCCAGCGTCCCTCTGCACTGTACTAGGACTCAATGTCAGCGACCAAAGCTACCTGGATGACTGACAGCTCCAGATAAAACACTTCACCTATGAAGTTCCTTGCAGCTCGATGGAACGAGCCAGGAAAAACAAAAGGCATTTCTATTTAGACGATTCTCTTTGTTTGCACTTTCTGAGTGAGGTGTGTGTTAAAACCTGAAAAATCGAACCCCATTAAACATTTAGCAGGAAAATGTACAGTCAGGTCTATCTTCCGAGACAAGAGAGGTGGTGAGTGGAGACATAGTGATCCTAAAATACAAATGGAAAAGAAGATATATAGAGACGGGGAGGTACTGACTACAACCTGGACTTTCTCATTTCCCCCCTATATCGAAAAATATACGAGCAATGAAAAATGGTTGACCCATGATTAATCCCTTGCCATTATGTCTACATCTAATGCTGCTGTCAGATGAACAAAAAAGGTCATATTTGATTTTTTATTTACTTGAAAGCATGTGTACACAGTGGTGACGCCATCATCATTATGCCAGTGATCTGGCAGAAAAAATGGATTCTGTACATTTATGAGAATAACCTTTCACGCAAGCGCACCAAGGCTGGCAAAACATAAAAACAAATAGCTTAATGACAGCACAGTGGTACTGTATAACAAAATAAAAACAATATAAACCCAAGATTTCCTGAGTCAGCAGAAAAATGGTCATAGAGACATAACACAAGGTATTAAAGAGGCTTCCCTTTTCCACACTCAATTTTCCTGCAAGGTCTTCCATTAAAAACGTTCTGTTACATTTCAGCTCAAATTTAAGAGCTCTCAGGCCACTCGCTGTGCGGCTGGCATCAAACTATAGATGCTTCCATTGAAAATAAAAGGGATGGCTGAAGGAGGAATGTGCTCTGTGTTTGCTCCAGAAGACTCTGCCCATGTAAACAGGGACTCTTTCTGTAAACAGGGAGTTCTCTTTTTTTCTTTTCTCTTCTCTTTTTCTCTCTCTCTCTCTCTATATATATATATATATATATATATATACAGGTGCATCTCAATAAATTAGAATGTCGTGGAAAAGTTCATTTATTTCAGTAATTCAACTCAAATTGTGAAACTCGTGTATTAAATAAATGCAATGCACACAGACTGAAGTAGTTTAAGTCTTTGGTTCTTTTAATTGTGATGATTTTGGCTCACATTTAACAAAAACCCACCAATTCACTATCTCAACAAATTAGAATACTTCATAAGACCAATAAAAAAAATTTTTTTTTAGTGAATTGTTGGCCTTCTGGAAAGTATGTTAATTTACTGTATATGTACTCAATACTTGGTAGGGGCTCCTTTTGCTTTAATTACTGCCTCAATTCGGCGTGGCATGGAGGTGATCAGTTTGTGGCACTGCTGAGGTGGTATGGAAGCCCAGGTTTCTTTGACAGTGGCCTTCAGCTCATCTGCATTTTTTTGGTCTCTTGTTTCTCATTTTCCTCTTGACAATACCCCATAGATTCTCTATGGGGTTCAGGTCTGGTGAGTTTGCTGGCCAGTCAAGCACACCAACACCATGGTCATTTAACCAACTTTTGGTGCTTTTGGCAGTGTGGGCAGGTGCCAAATCCTGCTGGAAAATGAAATCAGCATCTTTAAAAAGCTGGTCAGCAGAAGGAAGCATGAAGTGCTCCAAAATTTCTTGGTAAACGGGTGCAGTGACGTTGGTTTTCAAAAAACACAATGGACCAACACCAGCAGATGACATTGCACCCCAAATCATCACAGACTGTGGAAACTTAACACTGGACTTCAAGCAACTTGGGCTATGAGCTTCTCCACCCTTCCTCCAGACTCTAGGACCTTGGTTTCCAAATGAAATACAAAACTTGCTCTCATCTGAAAAGAGGACTTTGGACCACTGGGCAACAGTCCAGTTCTTCTTCTCCTTAGCCCAGGTAAGACGCCTCTGACGACAACTGTAGCCAAATTCCTTGACACGTCTGTGTGTGGTGGCTCTTGATGCCTTGACCCCAGCCTCAGTCCATTCCTTGTGAAGTTCACCCAAATTCTTGAATCGATTTTGCTTGACAATCCTCATAAGGCTACGGTTCTCTCGGTTGGTTGTGCATCTTTTTCTTCCACACTTTTTCTTCCACTCAACTTTCTGTTAACATGCTTGGATACAGCACTCTGTGAACAGCCAGCTTCTTTGGCAATGAATGTTTGTGGCTTACCCTCCTTGTGAAGGGTGTCAATGATTGTCTTCTGGACAACTGTCAGATCAGCAGTCTTCCCCATGATTGTGTAGCCTAGTGAACCAAACTGAGAGACCATTTTGAAGGCTCAGGAAACCTTTGCAGGTGTTTTGAGTTGATTAGCTGATTGGCATGTCACCATATTCTAATTTGTTGAGATAGTGAATTGGTGGGTTTTTGTTAAATGTGAGCCAAAATCATCACAATTAAAAGAACCAAAGACTTAAACTACTTCAGTCTGTGTGCATTGAATTTATTTAATACACAGTTTCACAATTTGAGTTGAATTACTGAAATAAATGAACTTTTCACGACATTCTAATTTATTGAGATGCACCTGTATATATTAATAATATTAATTGATTAAAATCTCAAACATACATGATGCATTCCATTCCAGGCAGACTATTCTGTGCATAGTGGTGGCGATCTTTCAGTGACTTGTCAGTAGTTTTTATCATTCTGCCAGTAGCTTGTGACAGGTAGCTGTTTTGAATTCAACCAATTTGCTCAAAAAAGCTAAATTATTCAGGAATGAAACAAGCTACCACTTTCATCATTAAATAATTCACTCAACCATTTTATTCAAAAGCAATGATTCATTCAGGAACTAAACAGGTCGCAATCATTTAACTAATTTGTTCAAAATTAATGATTCATGAAAGAACAAAGCTACGGTGTTTGCTTGGAGAACTGTTACAAATATTTTTCTGTAGCTTTGATAAGAAATTATTGTTTTGCATTTTCATTTACTAGAAAATTAGAAATACACCAAGTAGCTGGCAATATTGTTATTTGAAAGGTTTTAGACTGTATCACTGTGTTCAGCGCTTTCAAAAACGTCAGCCTGTTTGTTTGAGTAATGTGACAAAATAGCCCCGCCCCCAAACTCACGACATTGGTTTAATGAGAGATCCAACCGCTTTCAAACAAATATAGCATGTTTTTTTAATTGTGTCCAAATGTTTACACTTTGTAAAGGACTTAACCTCACTGAATGATTTACATACAGTTGTCTCTGTATATTAAGCTTTAAACGTATCTCAGCTATCTGAAAAATTAGAATAGAAAATTGAACAAGCATTCTTAGCAATACAAGTCTTAGCTATACAAGAAGCACCGCAACAACCTAGATTCTCTTTGGCTTAGTAGTTTGCACACCAGCCCCTGAGAAACAAACCCATATCTATCAAATACAGATATCCAGAACCAAGACTGACTTTAATGTATGAGAAAGATCACTTGGATGAAACTGCCTGCATAATCACTGTACACTAGTAAAATGTACACCTGATGTTCAACGCAAGGCTCCAAGACAAAACACTTTGTCAAAATGCAGCAGACATCCAAGACACAATCTTGGAGGCGCCATAGACCCTACACACAAAAAAGTCAATTTGTCATTCCTGAAAAACAAGGGGAAGGAAGGAGGAATGTCACTGGAGACAGGGGATGTAGACACAATATTGATTGTCTAGGATATGTGTAAAAGGTGGTGGGTAGGAATGTGTGCTGGAGGTAAGACTCAGTCAGCGGGTGGAGGTGCAACTCATGCTTTTCCCCCGTGGCCTCTACGTACTTCCACATACAGTGGCGGGTTCTCATATAACCTACTGGCAGAAACACACAGGATGAGGAGAAACTGATCCAGCTCTTCCACTGGGTTATCATAATCTCTGTAGCCTCAAAATTCCTCACCTTTTACCCCCTTATCACTGTCCTTCTCTTTTTGTTTTCTAAAATGATATTTAAAGTATTTTTCCTGTACTTTCTGTCCATTGCATTAACTGAAACATTTCTGTCATGTCTTGCATTTCCTTTCTTTACAAACCCCATGTTGGTGCTCTGGGTTTTGTGTGCAATAACTTGCAGATTAGATTTGCTTGTAACTTGAGCATGTTGTGATATACTGAGTGTTTGCTAATATATGCTATCATGAACCTTCCGCCGCCACCCACTCGAAATCTACACCTATGATAACAAAACACACCCTAGTTCCAACCACCCCCATCCCTCCGCTTCAGATCTCACTGAGACCGTTTTTACTCGTTTCACAGGTGGGCACCGCAGCTGTCTGTCTGGTTGTTTATGAAGGACATCATAAAATGTCTCAGTATATGTCATGTTTTAACCAAAGCAACTGCTCGTGGCATTAAAGGACCGTTCCAAACATGTATGACTTTATTTCTTCTTTGGAACACAGATTAAGAAAATAGTTTCAACTGTTTTTGTCCATTCAATGAAAGTCAACGGGGTCCAAAACAACACTTGAACCCTCTGATATGTTTTGTGCATTTTACAGAAGAATTAAAGTCAAAAGAGACTATATATTGACATTTCCTCTCACTTATATTTAGCTTCTAGACACCATTTTATACCAAGAAGACTATGGAGCAAGACATGGATGAATGAGGGTTTGACGCCAAAGAGGCATAAGTGTAAATCCAAACCCTCGGTCTGTGATCAGTAAATTATGCTAGGCAGGATTGTTAACTCCTAGATGATCCCTAAATATGATTGAACCTGCAGCTTTTGTGTTAGCAGCCTAAACCCTTTCTAATAAGACAAACTCAATCCCCTTTTCTACACCAATGGGTTTTAAAGACTGGTTAGCTAATTTTGTTGACATACTAAGGAGAACTGATTTCATGTGAAACCCTCAGTCTTTAGCAAATCAGCGATAAATTAAAGCAAAGAAACCTTTTTGAAATAGACTTTCAGAGTTATTATAGGACATCCCTTGTTCAAGCAATATTTTAGATTTTATTTAAAGTGTGGTGTATTGCAGAAGAAAGTCCTGAGAGAACCCAAGCACAGGCATGATTCAAAAGAATCGTCATAACTCACGTTTAGTGCAGCGCTGAGATCCCGGGGTCTTGCTCCAACCGACACAGCACTGCCCCCCACAGACGTTCACTCTGCAATGACATCTAGAGTCACATTCACACACAAACTGAATGGACCTACTAACCTTATTGTAACCCCTCTGGTCAATCTCCTCGCCCACCCAGAGAGGCTTCTGACGCAAGTCTGCTCTCACTGAAGTGATATGAGAGCCCGGAGGCCAAAGCTGGATGAGGCTCCAATATAATTAGTCCTCTTATTCCCACTGTGGTATTTCATACTGTACTACTTTAGAGCAAAGCAAGAGGAACCGATCCAAAGCACAGGAAATATGAAGAAATACAGGGCTGGGATATACTCAGTACTCTTCGTGATTGTAGAGAATGTGGAAAAATCTTTGTGAATGGCCTGATGAAACTTTTTAAGGGGCATCGGGTTCATTGGTAGGGGAGCCGGTAGCCTATACATTTAATCTAGCTCGCATGGTTTCTTGAAACAACAGATGTTACTTTGCTTTTTAGAACATTATGATCATTGATCACTGGTTGCTTTGTCAAATGTATCGCTCCTTAGTGACATCTGGCTGCTAACATCATTGGCAATCAAATGCAAGTTTAAAACTCTAATGGAACTACAACACTTAACAGCTTTATTGCTTCTGTTCAACAGTATTACACTGACACAACTTACGTTAGCAATTTGTGTAATACAAGTAACACATTACAATGGAAGCATAACTTAGTTTTTAAAATCATACTAAACTTAGATTTTTTGGAACTGTCATATAATTTTTTCTAATGGCTAATTTTTATATTTATCTTTATCAAACTGTGAATTACAGACAGCTCAATAATCGGGTTGACTTACCGATATTCATCATCAGCACCATTTGGTGGGTCTCTAAAGAAAATCATTCAATATCGGTATTCACTTATAAAGTTACTTTATAATGTTAATTTATTTTTAATTACTTTGTGTTTAGTTTGGATAATGAACTTTGTGACCATTTAGACTGCAAAACAACTTTGCATAAAAACATATTTAAATAACACTACAATATCAGAATATTCATAATGAATATAATAATAATTAATATTCATAATCCATATTTTAATGTTGTAGTTGCCTAATGGCAAATTTAGATATTATTTTGTCTAATGGGTATTGTATATACAAATAATTATAATTATATAAAAAAACTCTATAGCTAGGTTATTGGTAGAAATGTAATGTTATGCACATGAATACACTTGGCTCTGCTCTTACCCTGATATTTTCATATGATGGCTGGTTGTGTGTCGGCCAGGCTGCGCGTCCTGGCGGATCGGAATGCTCGGGTTCGACTGGTGACCCATTCTGCGGGTCCGGACCTGGCCGCCGAAGCTGGCTTTGAGCTCCACATTGTAGGAGTGCGGCTGTCCCGACGCTCCCGAGAGCGATGAAATAGAGCTCACGTGAACCCCGTCCGTACCGCTCGGTCCCGGCTGAAGCACGTATAGTTTCCTGAAGCCGCTCTTATCCGCTGAGAGCGAAGCCGGAGAAATCAGTAACGTTAGAGAAACAATGATGTCCCACATAAGCACAGCCATATCCACTGGAAGTGAAAGTGTTGGGAAAGTTTGAAAGAAATACTCTGTACTATATACACACACTATAGATAGAAAGAAACAAAAATAACTATAGAAGTGCAGCTCCACTCTGTCGCGTGTGAAGCAGTTGAAAACCCTCGCGCGCTGTCATCTATTCGCCATAAGAAAACACTTAGAGGCAAACATAAATTAAAAGGGGGAAAATGCTTGGAGTGAAAGAAAGTTCCAAAGCACGAAACGGAAATCGGGGGAAACGGGAGTCAAGGCGGCGAGAGAGCTCGCGTGCGGGCGATTTGAGCTCGAGCAGAAGTTTGAAAACTCTCAGAAAAGTTTGAGCGCGCGTGTGTGCAAGGGCAGGAGTTTGTGCTCGAGCTCCATATAGCCAATCTCCTGCAGACATGACGTCAGGGATGGAGCTCTTATTGGAACACACATGTGGGGCTGAACCCTTAAACCAAAGGCAAAAGACTGAAGAACTGCGTTCAGACGTATGAATTTGACGGTGGGGGTCGTCTGTAAAAATGTCAGATAAGTGTATCCATCATAAGTAAAGCCTGTCATGTATGGCCCAGGCATCAGTTCCACCACTGCTCTATTCCACTACAGGGTTCTCAGGACTCTGGCTATGCTTACATGCACCCTAAACCAGTGCTGGAATTAAAGCCGAAGCTCATGCTCATGTAAACAGAATACCATAATTATGCACATAATTAGAGTAACCATAATCACAGTATATAACCAAATTTCTTCCACTCTGATCAAAGTACGCATATGCCGAAAAGGAGAAGCTACACTTTGGCGGTACTCAGGAAACAAGGTTACTTACATTTAATTGAAATCTAATGAAAACTGTTACCATTTAAGATGTATTTGGCTCAGTTCTTACTCTGACACTTTCATATGGTTGTTGCTTTACAAAGGACATACTGATGGAATCATTTTAGTGGCTTATGTAATTGACCAGATGGTTGGGTATCCTAGAACTGGCCAACATTTCATATTTGAAGAAGGCAAAACAACAACAGCAACAAAATGGCAGTAAAACACATGGCATTGGCAAGTAGCATGTAAACAATTTGAATAGATTACTGAATATAAATAATTCCTTACTCAGGTTATTGCCAGTTATCGGACTATTAACATGCAATGCAAATACAACCTTTGAAATCTATTTAGATTCTGTTTTTTGAGGATAATCTTCCCATATTTCCATCTAATCTTATTTACTTGGGGAAGTCCCCCTAAAATAGCATAGGATTTGATGGACACAGGCATTTGATATTAGCTACAAAATAAAATAGCTTGAAAGCTAGTCTAAGCCTCGACTAGTCTATTGGATGGATTCAGAAAATCCATCCAAAACCTTGGGCACTTTCAAGCAGATTGGGACACCAGATTGACAAGGAGACAAGGAAAAATGCTTAAACCAGTTTAGGCTGGCCTTGTTTTGAAGGGAGACTAACCAGCTTCACTCTTAAAAATAAAAGTTCTTTATTGGCAGATTAGTCCATGAAGAATCTTTTAACAACCATGAAAATGTCCCATTGCACAAAAGGTATAAAAAGGGCCAATGTATTGTTCAAATGTTTACCACATAAGCAAAATTGTACTTTTAATAACTGTTCACTGAAATATTCCTTAGGAAATTCAAATCGGTTCTGTCATCACCATGAAAACCCCATTTTGGGAGCCTTATTTTTAAGTGTTGACTAGACCAACTTAAACCAACCAAGACCATTTTTAAGATGTCTGCAGCTCTCCCTGCCATTCACAACACTATTGTAACAGACTTGCAAGCCATCAGAACCATTCATTTATTCGGCTGATTTACTAAATAAGTGACACTTATTGAGTTTCATTCAGAAACACTGAATCAAAGCAGTCCATGATGTTCTATGCAGTTATGTGATCCAAATGACTTTCTCCCTACAGCATGCCTGACTACTTACCAGCTCTAAATATGACTTTGAGAGCCTTCTGCCCATGAACGGGGACCCTATGGCCTCCCTACATGTCAAAAACCGGATCCTATTAATACATTCAGCATCCGCACACACCCTCCTGTTTCGACACACAAATAGATGAACATGCCTCCATTCTTTCACACGCTCACAATTCCCTAAACTTAGCCGAAAGTCGCTGTCCTCCTACAGATGCTTGTTATCTGGATAACCAGAACGTCTTTACAGCATTACTGAAAGGTGACTCAGAAACTTCCTTAGATCAACACCATTTTAGGCCTAGACTGAGCTCAGCCTACTCTAGGATATGCGTGGGTGAGACGGCCAGAGACAGACATGGAATACCATTCCTCATAAGCTTTGGGATATTTGGAAGGAGATTTCAGACTGATTTATTGATGGCATTACATCATCCTTGAGGACAACCAAATGTCTTTAAAGAGATTGTTCTGTTTCTACACAACCTAACAGGTGTTTAACAGTCCATTCTTATAATGTAAATGCACAAACACTCTCTTCTCTGAAGAATATTGGCAAATTAAAGTTATGTATTCATCAATTGATGATCTCTAACTGAATAAAAAGACAGTTCCTGTTAAATCTGCCAGGTCTAATGGCTAGAGTTGAAAAGGAGATTCAGTTAAGGAACAAAGAGAGACAGTGCTGTCATAAAGCTATTCTTGGGTCACAGCTATTTTTAGTTTAAAAATAATGACCATCATAACTAAAAGAGAAGAGCAGAAGAGAGAGAGAATACAATATTAATGGCAAGATTTCAGCATGCTTTAAAATAGTTTACACCACACTCTCAGATCTTAGTTTTGTCTGTGAATCCATATAAATTGCCTAAAAATTAAATGGGGATTCGCAAACTAATTCTGTGCAATGGGCCCAGAATCTTTGGTGACTCTACTGATGACATTTCTCAATCATCCACATGATTTAAGGTATCATTCATTTTTGTATTACAAGCAGTTGCTTTCATTTTTAGGTGAACAACCCTTTTAGGGATCAAAATCCTTATTTTATGACCTCTTGGGAATATTCAAATTGTTTGCCATTTCACCAGTATAGTAGTGCCTGGAATTTAAAAGATCAGTTGTGTCAGACACAATCAACTTTTACAGCTATATAAACACAAAGAGCATAACGCAGCACCATCGGGTTCTTAAGTTGTTCATTTGTGCATGAGACGGCATCAGGGACGCAATTAAATGATACAGCAGTCACAGCCCACAGAGGGAGGACAGGACTTCACACTGTATCAGTGGCATCACCACAACCCTGCGGGAGGAAGGAGAGCTGTGCTGGGGAATTAACAGTTTATGCAGCTAAAAATGTGCTTTGTGATTGTTGTCACAGCCGGCGGGGCAGCCCTTTGGGAGGGACGCGGATATCTTCTGTCAGCAATTCTCTACTGTAATACACGGTTTTCAAACACAACATTTTGGATTTAGATGCTCCCTGAGCAACAGCATTTGCAATTTAGATAACCTTTAGGACAGCTGAGGAGAGCTTGATATTTATTTTAGGCACATCTTGATAGCTTCCAAAAGCAGTGCTGCAGAGATGATGCATTTTTGTAGACCACAACTCGGAAACAAGTTAGCATTTTAACATTTCCTCTTCTATAGTAAGTCAGTGGCACTTTGAATAAATGTCGGAAATAAACTCAGTGGTTAAAACAAGATCAAGATATTTTCATATTTTATTCTACAACATTAAATATATTAGTAATACCTTGTGACTTTTTTCTTGTAAAAGGCAAGTGGATAAATGGGACTATAAGAGGTTGTTGATAAAAACATTACAATGGCAGCAGGTAACCTCATCTACTCACTGGTCTGCTTTCACAGCTTTGCGTTTATAATCACACTTCTGTAAACAAATCTAACTCAATTTCAGTTAAATTGTTTTAAATGAAGACCAAAATAGTTGTTGTAATCTTAGGGATGGTAACAAAGTCATGTGGCCGTGGTGTAATTCGTTTCGCTTTTTACTTGTATCTTCACATCAAAATTCATCAAAATTGTTCAATGGCCTACAATAATACATCACTGCAGCACTCCATTCAGAAGAACAGACCAGAACTTTTTGATGATGTAGTAGCACATGCCAAACATATGTGACATTGATATTAAATAACTCGACTATAGTGTGTTGACTGCGTTATCTCTGGAAGTTGTTCATTTGGTGGTTCCCACAATAGACACAGGATGTTTGCTTTGTGTCAGATTCATGTTTCTTAGACCTCAGCAATCCTGTAGGTTCTCTGGAGCAACTTATTAGGCAATGTTCTTGCATCATTTGTACATAAATAGCAGAACATGATGAAAAACCAAACGCTGCCAATTTCCTTTTTTCTTGTAACGGTCAAGCAAAAAAAGAAATGTTCTCAGAATGAAAGTTAATTACTTACAGAGATTCTGTAATACTCAAATACCATGCTGAAAAATGTACTGGCATGATGTCATTTCTCAGAGGACAGATGCAGAGAGATGTACGAGAAAGACGACAAGACAGGAAGAGAGTCCAGATTTGTGAGAAATCAGATCTCTCTAAATTGAAGACTCAGAAAGGCCCAACTCAGCCAACTCTCAATGACATAATGACCTTATCGGATACATACTTTATATACAACATTATTCAAAAGTTTGTGGTTAGTAAGATTTTTGTTTTTTAAAAATAATTTTATTCAGCAAGGACATTCATTGACCAAAAGTGAGTAAAGACAATGTTAAAAACGAGTTTATTTTGTTTTTTGTTTTCAACATCTGTTTTGTTAAGCACTAAATCAACATATTAGAATGATTTCTGAAGGATCATGTGAAACTGAAGCCTGGAGTAATGATGCTGAAAATTCAATCTGTTAAACCACAGCTATAACCCTTGCTGATTAACCCCAAGTTGAAAGTTGCCCTAAATACATTAACCTAGGTCTAAGTTTAGTGTGGATAAAAAAGATTGCTCAAGTAATTTATAGCAAGCATTGTCAGTGTTTACATTTTGTGTAAACAGTCTTTTAAATGAATTAAAACAACAGGCCCAACAGAGGCGCATATCCAGAGGTAAACAGCAAGGAATCAAGATAGCAATCTCCCAACACTCCCTTTGGCAGAGCACAAAATAGACAGTAGAGACAGGGTGAGGGGGGTCAATGAGGAGTTATGCTTAATATGACAGCTGTAGGAAAGTCTTCCAGATACAATTATTATACACAATGCAGCGAGTCTGTCCTGAGTCAAATACTTTTTCATAATCTTGGTCTTATCACAGTCTCGGGAGCCTTCAGACTCCATCTTGACTCGACAGACTCAAACTACTCAAGTCTAGGCCTAGACTCAAACTCACATGAGCTTGTCTCGACTACAGAACTGACGCAACGCATTTCATTTAGTGTGAACCTAGCTGTCAGTTGTGTCATTTTAATCTACTCTCTGTGAATCCTTTAATATTAACTAAATCATCATGCACACAAGTAAAAAAAAACAAGCACAAAGATTAAATATGTTAGAAAGAGGCTGTGTATTATTTATTGGAATTAGGCACTGTTGAACATAGCAAGCCTCAGGGACCTTAAAATCACACTGTGTGATCACAGGAGCCCCGATTAGGGCAAAGACAGCTGACCCTGGATCACGATGACAAACATCTTTAACTCAGTCACTAAGTCTTTCTTTTGGATTTTTTCCTGTTGATTAAAAATGTGACCGAGGTCCTGAGGATTTCCAAATGAAAATTTTGTTCGTTTAAAACAACTTTAAAAAATCACTGTTTAAACCAATCAATGGGAGGAAGAAAACAGTGCTATGGCTTCTCATTGGCTGCGTAGCTGGGCACTCAGGTCCTGCAGCTCTGTGATGAGCAGCTCGAGCTCCGTGACATCACCTCTGAGGTCATCATGGAGTTCACCTGTGGCAACATCAGTGTACAGTTGCTGCGAAGAAACAAGAAAACAAAAAGTGAGAAATATAAATGGCAGCTGACAGATAATTTACCAAAAAAAATTTTTTTTAAATTACCAAAAAAAAAAAAAAAAACTAAAAAAAAGTTTGAACTTAACATTACAATATATTTACAGATGACGTGAAATCAAAACTGACACCATTCACTTAAAACATTAGAATGTCGGTCTTATTGTAAATGCTAAATAATTATTGATTGACTACAGTAATTGAATATAAAAAAGCTGACCTGTCATATATAAAAGAACCTTTTATCCAATCAATTCCTGATAAACACTTCTGTTTCAAATGTTTGGGATCAATAAGATGTTTTTAATGTTTCTTATTCTCACCATGGCTGCATTTATTTGATCAAAATACAGTAAAAATGGCAATTTTGTGAAACATTATTATAAAATAACTTTTCTATTTTAAAATATTTATTTTGGTGACGACAGAGCTGAATTTTCAGCAGCCTTTACTCCAGTCTTCTGTTTCAAATGATCCTTCAGATATTATTCTATAAAATGCTGATTTGTTTCCAATATCTTACTGTTACTGTATAAATGCTAAAACCCATTGTGCTGCTTAATATTTGTATAAAAACTTAACATGTCCAAAAATGCCCCCAAACTTCTGAACAGTATTGTATAGAAAGTCCTATTTTCCATTATAAATTCTCATGTCCTGTATTGTTGGATTTGCGAGTTTTGAGCACCATTTTATATTGAATTAAATATTTGGTCACACTTTATATTAAGATCCAATTCTCGCAATTAACAAACCACTGACTACAACTTTTGCCTCAATAAACTTCTAATTTGCTGCTTATTAATAGTTAGTAAGGTAGTTGTTAAGTTTAGGTATTGGGTAAGATTAGGGATGTAGAATATGTGCTTTATAAGTACTAAAAAAGCCAATATTTTTTTAATGAAGCTAATAAGCAACTAGTTAATAGTGAGAATTGGTCCCTATACTAAAGTGTTACCATGTGTGTAATAGCATTAAATAGACTTTGCCAGAAAATGCTAACATTTTCAAAACAAATAAAAAGGTCTGTTTTTTGATAGCTTTAAAAGACTTGAGCAAAACCCTTAAAGCTAAAGACTTTAAGAGCTGAGTGTGTGTGAAACTCACTTTGGCTTTGGTGACCAGATTCTTCAAACTGAGTCGAGCTGAAGACAGCAACTGTAGAGCCTCTTGAGGATTGCGCTTCGACCTGCTACAGCTGATAGAGACTGAGAGACAGAGAGACACAGACAGGAATTACTGAGGAGTTTCATCTCCAGTAGAGTCACGGCAGCACTGGAACATTAAGCATCTGTATGCTGCACAGCCAGCGAGGGAAGACCGTGAGTGTCGGCCTGTCAAAGGCCACTAGAGGTCAGGTGACGCACTATCAAGGTCTGTGACCTAATTCAAAGAGTTGGTCATTATTTTTTGTATCACGGTTTTGGGTGTGTAGTACTGTTCACATTATGTGATGTATCACAACCATCTGAGCGACTCGTTTAATCACTATAGCTATTAGTGCAACAAATACCATCAAAACGGTCATTCCACACCCACGCAGTCATCTATTCTACACTTTTTTCACAATGAAACTCATAATTAGCAGTCTCTAGCAGAATATGATTATCAAACAGGGCTAACAGAACTCTGAAAATAACACTGTGCGTAGGTACTTTCATTTTGCTGAGAATGCTTTGTGTGATGTTTACCTGCTATGTTTATCTTGCTCACAAATATGGAGGAAAGCAACAGATTCATGAGTGTGTATCTACCTCAGTGTCAAAGGCCACTCTTTCGCTCTCTTCAATTCTAAGTTTTCCTTCGCTTTCTCATCTCTGCACACGGTTTTTCCACCTTTCATTCCATCATTTCCACTTTTGTGATTTACTTTTCAATTCCTTCTTCCCTATTTTTGTTCTTCCATTCCTAGATTCTCTCCTTCTCTTCCTAAAATCCCTTCTTTCATAAATTATAAAATGTATTCTAAATTCTTTCTAAATTATAATTTTCTTTTTAAAGCTTCTTAAATAATTTAATTATTTTCTAATTTCTTAGAAAGTTTTTCATTTCTTTCAAAATGTTTATTTTTCTGAATTATTTTTCTTTCTACATTCTTGCTGCAATTCTTTCTACGTTATTTCTTTCTAAATACTTAATTTCTAAATTCTCTCATTCTTTCTAAATTATAATTTTCATTCTAAAGCTTCTTAAACAATTTTTATTATTTTCCAAAATCTTATTTTATTTTTTTCTGAATTATTTTTCTTTCTATGTACTTGCTGCAATTCTTTCTAAATTATTTATTTCTAAATTCTTGCCTTTTTCCTTTATAAATACTCATTCTTATTCATTTTTTTCAAAATCTTTTTCTACATTTCTGCTTCTTCCCTTTCTAAATACTTTTAAATTATCTTTTTATTTATTTTCACTATTGCTTTCATTGTAAATTCTTTCTCTCGATTTGTGTTTTTTGCTTTCCCCCAAAATGTTTCCTTCTAAACTCCTGCATTTCCTTTCTAAATTATTTCTTGCTGAATTCAAGTCAATCCAGCTATCGATCAATTCTTCATTCTTGCTCTCTCAATCTCTCTTTCACCCATCTCATCCTCATGTTTCCGCCTTGAGCGGCAACAGCAGGACAAGTGGTGTGATTAATGAGTGTGGAGCTCATTCACAACACACACACACACACACACACACACACACACACACACACACACACACACACACACACACACACACGTTTAATGCATAGCAACACATACATGAAAACAAGATCTAGACAAATGCATGAGGTATACAACCCAGTGAAGAATGATCTTACGTATGCTCACACACTTACCTCGCCCTTATATCGATCGATCAATCCTCCCCAAACACATGCACGCACACACACACACACACACACACACACAGGCCAGAGTAACTGGGAAGGGATGGAGGCGTGTGAAGGGTTCTGCTACATTTGCAGAGCCGCCCCCTTTATAAATCATTAAGATCAACAACAAACAGCCTGCATACTCAAGGACAAGCTGAGGGAGAGAGAGAGTGTGTGAAATGAAAAAAAGAGGACAGATGCTAAAAAGATGGCATACGAACATTCATGATTCGGTTGGGCAAGTTTGTCCATATTCAATGCAAGCGGAGAATAAAATTATGTGATAATTAGATTTTTAAGACAGATATTCAGATTGTTAGAAATGGAGAAAGAATTGCTATTCAACCCACAACCTGTGCTCTGTCTCAACTGATGTTTAATTCAACACATTTACTGACCAAACCCTCAACATCCCTCCTAATGACACACACACACACACACACACACACACACACACACACACACACACACACACACACACACACACACACACACACACACACACACACACACACACACAACACACATCTGGTAAACACACACAGGCGCACGTGCCCACACACACAAACAGACGCCTGTCTCTGGTGGAGGTCAGAGGGGTAAAAGGCTTGTTTGTCGTTCTTGCTCCTGCTCCTTGTTCTCAATCCATCAGCCCTTTCAGACGCTCTCTAAGTTCACGCACTGCCACATTAGCCATGATAGAGTGACTCTCTGAATGAGTGCAGGACCACGATTCTGTATGTTTCTCTCAAATGGCCTTGTGAAAGAGAAAGGGAAAGCATGGCCATGTGTGTGTGTGAAGTCTCACCATTTGTCATTTCTCTGGCACCCTTCACCACAGATCTGAAGTTGCCCATGTCTTTCTCCCAGCCAGCTGCCTGCGTCTCACACCGATGCGCTTTACTCAGAAACTGCAGTGCCTACAAACACACATCAAAACGCAGTTGGACTAGAAGACAAAACCAGATATAAAGGTAATAAAACGACAACCAATAAAAGCTACTGTATGTCTTCCGTGTAAAATTTAGTCAAGATTATTTTGAGTTTGTACATTGATATATTTGATACAGGTCCAGCACCATGCTAGGAAGCTCACTGTGAAATTTCAATGGTGAAAGTTTGTACTCTTCAAGCTAAATTGACACGCATGCGTGTTATCCAAAAAGACTTACAGAGCATTCAAGATATACATTTTACCAGATGCATGCTCCCTGGGGATTGAAAAACACTATTAATCTTTATTTTATTTGCAAAAATAAAATACAAAATTGTTTACAATCTACAATAACTGTTAAAATCAAATATATTAATGACAAAATAGATTAGGGAACACTATTTGCTTGAAAACCTTTGTGTACTATAGAAAATAACAGATGATTTTTGCTTTGGTTAAGTCACTGAATATAGAAATAACAGTTCAAGGCAATTCTTGTAAAAATAAATAAAGTTGATAGCCTTGTGGGCAGCGCGCTGACATATAGTGCCATTGCGCTACAGGAATCCAAAGTTCGAGTCCTGGCTCGAGTACCTTTCCCAAACCCAGCCCCCTCTCTCTTTTCCACTTTACTTCCTGTCACTTCTACATTATCCTATACTAATAAAAAAAAAAAAAAAACACCCAAAAGATATCTTAAAAAAAAAAAAAAAAAAAAAAATGCACCTTTTCGTTGTCTTCTACATTGTTGCTATTGCCATCGCCATAGAGACGAGCATACTGCTTCCATATTTGGGCGTCTGTGCTGCAGCAGGCAGAGACTCGACCAAAGAGTTCCTGCAGTTTGGCTTTAAGATTGGAGGTCGGTTCGCCACGGTGATCTGTCAGATTGTCCACTACCGAACGCACCAGGATTTCCAGCACCTGATGGGGGAAAAAAAGAAAAAAGAGAGAAGGTCAAATTGTATTTTAAGTAGTCCTTGTTACACCTGCTACATGTACTTACTTTTATAATAACAAGCCAAACCCTAACCATATAGTAAGTACATGTAGTTAATTAATATTACTCAGTACTTAAATGTATAATTACACTGTAAAAGGGACACCTTAAAATAAAGTGTAACCAAAGAGAAATATACCAAATGCCAAAAAAAAAAACGTACTGTTCATTACTGGCTACTGTTTAAACAAAAATCAAAAATGAATATCTAATCTGAACACTAATCTATAGGGTTGATATTTACCTTCTGCTGTGCCTGATCCAACTTTACCAGACCTAACCTTAGCTATAAGGTCAGAACACAAATCTCTAAACTTGACCTCTGCCTTCCTGGCTTGTGCATCACTTGTTGCCGTGTGTTGATGTTGCTGTTCTCTAACATTTATTCTGTTCTTACCATGTGACAGCCCAACACTACTTAGATTTTGGCTCAGTTTCTGAAGCATGTCTCTGTTTGCCTGCCTCTACTCTGACAGACATTTTTTTTATAAAAATGAGGCACACACACTTACCTGTGAGTGTGTTACAGTTTAGTTTGAACATGCAAATTGCAAATATATGATTAGTAATGTAAACAATGAAACGTTAAGCCAAATCATACCCTTATAATAATACAAATAAATTACTATTACATAAGAAAAAAAAAAGAGCGAGAGAGAGAAAGAACGAACTCCATTTAGTATGTTTTTACAGCCTTTTGACACACTCCAATTACACATAGAGTGCCAGAGAAACCAGGAAGAGCCAAAAAGTTCAGACTTGACTTTCCTGTGGAGAGATCCCCTCGTATGATTGTAAAGCACTTTGGGTGTAAGCATGAAAGCCCTATATAAATGCCTCAATCATTCATCCATTGATTGTCTGGAGAAGTGTTTTCATATTTATCATACACTTACTCAGAAATTGCAGTTTATACCTGGATGGTATATAATTGCATTTTGATCAACTTTTAGCTTTTTAATTAAAATAAATAAACTAAATAAAAAATAAAATATTTAAAATAAAACTTGGTTACAAGTGTTGTTCTAATGTGTTCTGACTCGGTTTACACTTGCATGTAGCGCAGTCTAATTCAGATCACTAGAAACGGATGTTAATTGCAGGGTCTATGAAGTCTTCAGTGAGATGTGACTAGTCTGAAGTGTCTGATTGCCAGGAGTAAAGCTGTTAAGAGTGAGTAAGTGTGTGTGTGTGTGTGTGTGTGTGTCACAGAGACAGAGAAGGCTTTCTCCTCAAACTCCAAAATCTAAACTAAGCACACCACACCCTTAAACTTCATTAAACTACCAGAATACTTGACCTGAATGCTGGGTTCCACATTCCTCTGTGCTGTGTGTGTGTGTGTGTGTGAGAGAGAGCATTAAATCACTGCCTTCACACAGTGTTCCACATGTGTTTGTGTGTCTGTATGCTCTGTAACTAACAAGCTCCAAACTGCACTGTAATTACTAAAACAGAACCAAAATTTGTGGTCATTCACTTTTTGTGTGAAAAAAGGGAGAGGTGTTTTTGCTTATGCACAAGTTTCATTAAATAGTAACAATCATAAAAATAATAAATCATAATAATAAAGAGGGTCGTATGATTTATATTTATACTTTTTGAAATTTGGGGTCAAAAATATATATTTTTTTGCTCACCAAGGCTTTATTTATTTGATTAAAAGTACAGTAAAACCGTAATACTCTAAATTATTACAATTTAAAACAACTGCTTCCTATTTTGATACATTTTAATATGCAATTTATTCATTTTTAATGGCAAAGTTGTTGTACATATTCTATCAGTAGGTTTAGAGAAAGTAACTGGGTAATTACAGCAGCTTTCAGCATCATTACTCCAGTCTTCAGTGTCACATGACCCTTCAGAAATCATTCTAATATGCTGATTTGTTGCTCAAGAAACTTTCAGCACTACCAGTGTTGAAAACAGATGTGATATGCTTAATATTTTTGTGATGACTGATGCATTTTTCAGGATTCTTTGATGGACAAAGTTCAAAATATTTTGTAACAAATGTCTTTAGTCACTTTTGATCAATTTAATAAATCCTTGCTAAACAAAAGTATGAATTTCTTATTTATATAAAAAACATTTTGAAAGGTTGTTCATTTTAATCTACATTTTTGATAGTTTTGTTATGTACTCATTCTATTATCAGGAATAACGAGGTGGGCAAAGTTCTTGATGCCATTATTTACAAAACTGGTTACTACTATTAATATGATTTGTATGCTTTACTGTCAAGTGTTTACTAAGACCATAAAAGTAATACAAATACTGTACGATGGTGTGTTATGATTGACAGCTTCACGAAAGATGATTAATGAGGTCACATTCTAAGCATTCCAGAGCACTTCAGTTTACTTCAGCAGCAGCGTTTTTTTCACAAGATGAAAGAGGGAAAACTGACCCCAATTTACTTTACATGCTCCATCGAATTCCTCACATGTGTGTGTGCTTGTGTGTAGCAATGACAATGAAGGCACTTCAACAGACAAGAGAGAGAAAGCGCAGCAGTGTGTGTGTGTAAATACACTCAGCCAAGACTAATGCTCACACTTTTACGGCAAAGACTGATAGAAAGCAACTTCATTCGAGCAAACAGCCTCCACACAGACCAATGCGTGTTTTATGCGGACCACATGTTCTCATGACAGTGTGTCTGTGTGGTCACATCGTTCACGAAAGCAGGAAAATATACAGCACACATTCCTGAAGTAAAAGTTCATCCGTCATCACCTTTCTCTTTCCTTACAACTATCACTTTTTCACCTTCATAACACCATCTCTCCTGATTCTTTCATTCACCTCTGGACCCCCTCAGGCTGTTCAGCAGATGTGCGGAGATCTTTGTCACCCAGTCAGTGATGCAATATCTGTAAACTCTCCTCAGACTTTTGCCTCTGAAATTTCATTTTTCACCCTAGAGATCCTGATAACCACATTTCTACCTCAAACTATTTAATCATCGGCCCTCATCTCAACATCATATGATAAAAATCAAAAAATTTAAAATTTGAATAAAAAGTTAATTATCTTTGTTTTTTCCTAAATAGGGATGTATGATTATACTATCTATATACACTCTACATCTAAAAAATATATTGGGTAATTTATATAAGAAATTCATATTTTTGTTTAGCCAGTATTAACGTAGCATTAAACTGATGAAAAGTGACAGTAAAAGGCATTTGTTACAAAAGATTTCTATTGAAAATACTATTCTTTTGAACTTCTATTCATCAAAAAATTAGAATGATTTCTGAAGGATCATGCGGAAATTTCAGCTTTGCCATCATAGGAATACATCCATTTTTTAAATATATAAAAACAGAAAACAGTTCTTTTGAACTGTAATAATATTTCACAGTATAAATGTTTTAACTATTTTTGATCAAATAAATGTAGCCTTACAGTAGTAAGCAAGAGAAACATGGGTAGCATTTTATTTATTAATTTAGGCATTTCAAGGCAAAGTTTTGTTTTTATTGCTTACGTTTAGATAACAAAATGTGTTATACATAAAAAAAATACTAAAAATAAATTTTTGCACCCATTAATCCATCCATTTTAAAATTAATCTATACACACAAAGAAATCGAAAATAAAAATAATATAAAGTCAGTATGGTATCTGAGACTGTCTGGTGATGATGTGGAACATGTGAAATGACTAAATGGGCTAACTGGATAAGACTCCGCCCCTCATGATGGGGAAGTGATATGTTACAGGGGAAATTGAATGGGTGTCTGGGTGTAATACCGGCACGATCCCCTTACAGCGTCAAATTAAGGAGAGAGGTAATACTCTCCTGGGAGAAACGAGGGAATGAAGAATGGTTCTGAGAGAGAGAGGGAGATAAGAGGATACTTGATCCATCTTTTTTTAGCTCGGGATGAGGGAGGATGGTCTCTCTTTTCTCCGTCTCTGTGGAATGTGAATTAATGGGTGGGTTCATTGACAGACACTGGTCTTATGACTGTATACCAAGATGTTCGCAACTTCGCACACATGCACAGCATTTTCCCTTATTAACAGATGTTCTCATCTAATTTCCCACTCTGAAGGGTTTCTGTATGGAGGGAGAGATGATGAAGGGAGTAAAATGAACAGTAGAAAGTGAGTGATGATTTTGAGTCCAGCCAAGCGCCCAGATCCCAATTACCGTCTGAAACTCTCACAGGGGCTTGAGGCGAACGCTAGCGTTGACCTTTTCAACTTTTGTGCTTTCACATCACAACTTTTAATTGATGAGCTACTAGCCGCTCACTAGATGTAAACGAATAATCCGAAAAATTGAACACTGAGGGGGGAAAACGGGAAATGAAGTTGAAAGTGACAATGTAAGTAGGGATAATGTTTAAGTGTACAGCCTACTAATTTAAAACATACTTGGAAGCCAATCAATTAGTTTCAAAACATGGTTGTGTGTGTGAAAAGAGCTGTGGGATGCCTTCCTGAAATGGGATTGTATGTGTTCCCCTGTGACCGTAAACCCCAACACTTCCAACATCTGAACATTTGTTTGCCATTTAGAGCATTTTGCAACAATGAGAAATTATAATTTATGTTCTCTCTATTCATTAAGGATGAAAAAAATTATCACTATTTCCACAAAAACTAATCAGCAATGCTTTTAACATTGAGAATTTTTTCTTGAGCACCAAATCAGAATATTAGAATGATTTCTAAAAGATCAGTATGTAATTCTAGCAAAATTTCATACTGTATAATAGACCATGTAATTTTGCAAGAAATAATTTGAAAAATAGTTTTTTGTATATATACTACCGTGCAAAACTCTGCTCCACAGGATGTCTTCTTTCAACATAATTGCTCTGAATTGGAGACTTCCTTGAAAAAGATTAATACGCAGTTTCCTAGTGGATGCTTACACACATTTTTCATTCTTTTGCTAAAAAAAAAAATAGAGCACAAACTAATTTGCCACTTGCTCATACACAGCTAGAGTTTTCAGATATTTTGCACTGTTCACAAAGTAGGAGGTGGGTGTTTAAAAATTAGAGATGCACAAAATAATTTCTGTGAAAATAAAACATAATTTACTGCCACCTTGGTGACCCCGGAGCTGCTGTAAAGTGAAGGAGGTAAACAACTACCAGGCAATTTGACTACCAAATGATAAAACAAACGACGCATTTAATAGGATGTAGCAGCTGGTGCATCAACCAGCCACAGCACAAACGTGCTTAATGGCGTAAAGCTTTAAGACGTGTTTTATGACAGCACCGCTATTAGATTCACAGCTGACGGAGGAGAGGTGTGATGGGGCCATGGTTGCAGAGAGACATGACTGCGTGTTGAAAACAAAGCTGTTTGGATGAAAGTGAGCAGACAGAAGCCCATCTGGGGTAAGAATTACTTTGCGCATATGTATATATTCATACATATTTGGGCAGATCAGGGTGAAATCATCTCTCTCTTTTCTCACACAAACATTTACTCATCAAATCTCACTCAATCACCCATCAAATCTCACTTACACACACACAACCTCTCATATGACTGTTTCATCTGTGCATGCAGTCGGGCAGCTGTTAGTGTGGTCGGAGCAGTGATGACAGCAGGACATGAGACACAAATGAGACTCCAGCTGCTTTACACTGGTTACACAAGCCAGAAAAAACATTCAAGCTTATGCTGTTAGACATTTTATCTGATGAAAACTTTTTGGAAATGTATGCAAAAAGAAAGAGTTTGGGGTTAAACCGAGAAATACTGTTAGGCTGACTCACCTCCACATCCTTGAATTTGTCCTTGAGGTCCATGAGCCGATGGTAGGCTCTAATAGCCTCACTGAACTCGCCCAGGTCTATACACACAGCGATGAAATTCTCCCAGATCTGCCATTGCTCATAATTACACTTGAGCGCTTCCTGAAGGGTGCGGAACGCCTTCTCCCTACCACACACACACAAAACAGAAGGATCAGTGTGTTTAGCAGAACTACTGTTAATAGAAGTTGCTTGTGGATGTGCTGTAGTATTAAACAGTGTATGGCTAAACAAAAAGTAGTTTTATGTTCTCCCTTCCGAAAACTGATTTGGCAAACTTGCAGTTAAAATGTGGCAATGTATAATAGTTGTCTTCCAAAAACCTAGTGAGCTGTCTACAAAGAGAGGGGTTTAGGTACAAAGGCTGTTCTAAAAGGTACAGGTAGTCAACAATTCCTGTACACTACCTCACGGTTGATTCCAGAGTCCGAATTCATTCGAATTGTCCATTTTTAAATAGACTGAATTATTTATCAACATGAATAAAATATTTTTATAATCAACATATATCCTACACTGATCCTACACAAATAAAAAAAGTTTCCCAGGATGGGGACGACTTGAGAAGATACAAAAATATTTTAACAAAATTTGAATGAATACGTGAAAGAAAGTGTGAAATAGCAAAAGGAAAAAAAGTTAAAGAACAAAAGAGCAGAAGACAGAAGCATTTAAATATATTGAAAGCGCTGAAGGGTGAAATAATGAAAATAAAAAAATATGTTTAGACAAAGAATGAAATAGCAAAACAAAGAGGGGAGGGTGAAAGAGCAAAATAACAGAGCAAAAGAAAAAAAAAAGAGGAAAAGCAAATGAGCAAAAAAAAGGCATAACAATGAGAAAGACCAAAAAAAGGGCCAAAGAGAATGAAAACCTGAAAGAGTGAAGGAAAAAGAAAACAATGGAGAGTGCCCTTAGTGCAGGAAAAGAATGAGCTAAAGAAAGAGAGAGTGAAGAAAGAAAAAGTGATGGTGACAAAGCGAAATAGTTAATGTAAAAAAAGCGAAAGAAAGAGAGAAATAAGTGAAAGAGGCGAAGAAAGACTAAGTGAAACTGAAAGATATCAACAAAGCAAAACAGAAAGAAAGAGTGAAAAACTCAAAGTGATAAAAATGGATAAAAGAAAGCAAAAGAAAAACCAGAGTGAAAAAGTAAAAGAAATAGTTAAATAATAAAGAGTGAAACAACGAGCAAATGAAAGCAAAAGTGTATCGAAGGTTTTAATAGAAGATTCTAAAGACTCATCTCAGGGATGAGTGAACAGGGCTAATTGGACGAGGGGCAGAAGAGAAGAGCGAAATCATTCCCAGAATCCCTCAGGTGCATGCTGTTACAGCGGTGTTCCAGGAAACATCTCCTGTACTCGCAGGAAATCAGCATAAACCTCCAATCATGTCAAGCAACAAATGTCCTAACTGGCATTTAGCTTCCAAATCTGGTTAATATTGGCCGGTTGGTAGAGGTGGTGAAGTGCTGGCTCCTGGGGAAGACACAGCAAGAGCCCGGAGGAGATTTATCTTTGCAATTACAGCTGCCAAAGTCATTCCTGCAGTAATTGAAAAGCAAGGAGGCCTCTGAGGGTCCCCAGCGGACGCAGGATAAAGGAAACCCAGAAAAGCAGCATAAATCAGGTCAACTGGAACCTGAATAGGGGCTTATCTACAGTTTGTACATGGTGGCGATTTCAGAGAAAGATAAGTGTGTGTGAGCAATGCTAGCTATTATTTAGAAATTCACACATACGTCTAGTAGTCCATCACACTTCGTCATGGGATGGGAAAAAGATCAATAGAAGCAGTACTAATCTATCTATATACACTACCGTTAAAAAGTTTGGGGATATTTTAAAATGTTTTAAGAAGATTCTTAAGCTCACCAAGGCTGCATTTATTTGATAAAAAATAAAGAACAGTAAAATTGTGAAATATTAGAATTGTAGTACTGTAATTTGTTCCTGTAACAGCAAAGCTGAATTTACAGTGTTGCATGATCCTTTAAATCATTCTGACAGTGTTGATTTGGTGTTCAAGAAAAGGTAGAAAGCATTCATTTCAGATAGAAATCTTTTGTAACGTAAATTGTCTTAAATTTAAAATCTGACATGGCCAGCAAAAAGGCTATTCAAAAATAGCAATGTATTCTGACAAAATACTGACATGCCATTTGTTTATCAGTGCCTGGCTTTTTGTAGGACATCCAAAATATTGAAGGAAAGCTTAACTGGCTGCTTATTAGTGTCTTTACTGCAAATACCACTGCCAAACAAAAAGTAAATGCTCTTAATGGATTAAAACACCAGCAAAACAAAGCTTATTAGATGCAGCATTTATTCTCAGCGCTTGCACTAATACTCACTTCATTCTCAGTTTGATGTAGGCCGTGGAGAGGTTGTTCCATGCTTCTGAATTCTGAATGGAGGAGAGTAATGATCAGAGTCAGGTCCATGGGTGAAAGCCATTTGCCAAAATAAACCATTATAAATAAATAAGAAACCAGACATGTACAGAATATTTCTGAACAGCTTGTTTACTTCTTTCCGGGACGGAGTATTAAGCCTGCCGCTTGACTACATTTGACTTAAGTACACCATTAGAAGCATAAGAGACTCCTGTACTACATAAATGCAAGCAGAAGCCGGAAAGAACAAAAACAGGGAGGCGTTCGCAGACACAATCAATTGATTACAATAGACATAAACCAGATATGACAGCACAATTACTTAATAACTAAGCACAAGCCCTTTCTTTATGGTCATATGACACTGATCTCCTTACAACGACCGTGTGACTTACATCTGGTTCCAGTCCGACGCATCTCTGAAAAGCTTTGGCGGCCCCTTCGTAGCCTTCCAGTGCAAAATACGCACAGCCCAGGGAGAACCACACACCCAACTGAGGAGATAAAAGATGGAGAAGAGAGCGTGAGAACGATGGAGTATTACTGACGAGGTCAAAAAGAAAATTGATGAGACTTCAAGTGCTTCACTCGTCTTTTAAATGTGTTATTCGGCCCTTAAAAATTAATGATGTCTTTTGAACCCATGAACCTCAAGGAGTCTGTCTTTTTCATATGTTTTAAATCATCGGTTTCTTCTCCCAAGTACTCATCTTTCCATCTCTCTGGCCCTCGTTCCGTCCTTACTTTCAGTCCTAGCCCTGAAGGCAGTATTAGCTTCGCCAGGCCCTGCGGCAGCACAGCGAGGCGGTATTAAAGATCATGCTAGGGTCATCAATGAGTCCCTCAGGAAAATGACTCTGTCTTATTGCTGCCTGTGCTTCTGCATTATGGAGGAAGGGAGCAATGAAGAATGAGCAAGAGAAGCAAAAAAAGAGAGCTGTGCACTTTTTTGGTTCTGTGGTGGATGAACCTGATGCCACTCATCCACACACTGCCGTCTTGCTTTTTTTTCTACTTCAGTGTTTCTCATGTTCTCTGTCAGCACTCTGCCAAACTTCTCTATACGATACATTCATCCTTTTGATCTTCTGGAGCTTGCGTATGTGTGGTCAACATGAAGTTCACAAACACTGTTTGTAGAGACTAAGGGGTCGTTCACATTGAATGTTTTATTGCATTCCACTGTCTTGCTTTTCCATTATTTTTCAACAAAGATGATTGATATGTTTGACTGTTGTGGACGTGTCCTGTTCTAATTACACCGTTTACAACTGCACTCTTGTTTCTATATAAAAGTATATTGCTCTGCACAGCAGCTCCAGCAACTTTTATTGCCCTGTTCATATAAAATGAAATTTTATTTACAGATATCATGTGAATTTCATGGCTATTTATTGTATTAAATAACAGTTGACCATTATTGTAGAAGCACCATAAAAATACAGAATCAAATTACTATGAATGTTAAAATGTTTGTTAATACTCAAACTACAGCCATTTTATTACCCTCGTCTATCGCAAATAAAAAGCTAGGCTATTATTTACAAATATCACATGTGAACTGATTGAAGAATTGTATTTATTGTAAGTTTTTGCATCAAAAGTAGGCTGGGACTATAATTAGACATTTAAATTATATTGGATTTAAAATGTTTTTTAAACTTGAATGATTAGTAAAAGCTATTTTTATACATGTTGTAACAGTTGTGCCATCATTCGGATCTCAAGTCAAAGGAAAAACTGGCCAGTTCTAACAAAAAGTTTGTACCAAGCATCCACCTGAATCATTTCAGTAAAAAAGGGGTACGGGTGGTTAACATCTACCAGAATTTACAAGACACTTGTGTACGGACTATAAAGCTATGCACAAGTGCACGTCATACCTGCATGGCATTGATTCGCAGTGAGCGTTCGAAACATTCCACGCACTGTTGGAATTCTTTGTGGCGCAGGTGATGCAGAGCTTTGGACCTTTGGGCACGTGCACTGCGGTGTTTGGAAAGCTCCCATGCTCGGTCATAATACTGTGGATCTTTCAGCACGTCACCTAACAGACAGTAAAGCGATGGCGTCTCCTTTTTCTCCAGCTCACGCCTCAAGATCTCCTCCGCCTGAGAGAAAGAAAAAAAAAAGTACCGCCAGATTAAAACCAACTTTGACAGATTTAATCCTCATATTGGAAAATATGCACATGGCCTGAAGAATGTGGATACCTCTTTCTAATTATTGGGTTTGTCTAGGCCCCTTAATTCCAGTTAATATGTCATTTCATATAAAAACATTCTGGGGAATTATGTGCTGAAACTTTGTTTCGGGAGGGTCTTTTTTAATCCAGAATGACACGCAAATATTTTTTTACTCAATATTTGCTTGATATAACTGGACTGTCCAGCACAAAGCTAAACCTGAAACCCACTGAAGATCTTTGGGATTAATTGGATCATTCAGATAATTTGTGTCCTAATAGGAGCAACTTTATCTACTGTAAAATCTTTACAAAAGAATGAAAGCTCTTACAGAGGACCAACTCTTGATTAATTCCAATGGTTTTGAAATTGGGTGAGGTGTTTGGATGTCCACATATTTTTGGCCATATTGAGCGTAGTAGGGATTAAACTAATGATATAAATATGTTTTTGCATTCTTTTTATAGGATTAAAAACCACATTACTAAAACAATTCCTTAAGAAAAAGGATTAAGGGTCCAAAATCAATGAAACCAAAATAAAAAAATACCACATAAAAAAAAAAAAGTTAACAAAAGAAAAAAAAGAAAAAATATAAGCTTAGTAGATTTTTATTGGGAGGTCGTGGCCTAATGGTAGAGAGTCAGACTCATAATCGAAAGGTTGCGAGTTCGAGTCTCAGTCCGGCAGGGATTGTAGGTGGGGAGAGTGAATGTACAGCACTCTCTCCACCCTCAATACCATGACGAGGTGCCCTTGAGCAAGGCACCGAACCCTGAACTGCTCCCCGGGTGCCGCAGCATAAAATGGCTGCCCACTACTCCGGGTGTGTGTGTGTTCACTGAGGTGTGTGTGCACTTTTGATGGGTAAATGCAGAGCACGAATTTAGAGTATGAATTCACCATACTTGGCTTTATGTCACGTCACTATTGGTCATTTTTTGCTAAATATGCAATATTTAAGTTATGTCTAAATATATATTTCACAAGTGAGTAATGTTTTCTAGCAAATAAAAATGTAATAGACATCCAAATTTAGTAAACAAAAAAAGATCCCAAATAAAGATTTTTGGGTTTTGGTACAGAACAGAGAAGACCGGAAACTATTTTGGGAGAGGGGTTGAAAACAGGACTGTGTCAGACTTAAACCTGAATCTCCAAAATGTGAAACAAGGATCAACATATCTTCAGTAAGTATGGCCACAAACCATTACGAACATGAGAACTTGACATGGTAGGACTCACCAGTTCTATGCTACAGCCATCAACAGCTTCTACAAATGTATACGCCATTAACTCTTTTTCTAAATCTACCATTAACACATACCCTTACAGTCACCGTGAATGTGGCTTCACTCTGAAATACGCTGGATGCTGGGCTATATTACAGTGCATCTCTCATCGCCTCCTGCCCTTCCACCCCCTGCTGGTACTCATGGGGACGGATGGATAAAGGGCTTTTTGCAAACGCTCAGAACTGATGCCGTAGTGGGAGAGAGGGGGTGGGTGGCAATAAAATTCACAGTGCTTGGCCAGCACTTCTTTCGCTTATTTATTTTTGTGGGTACAAATAATTTGTGAAGTGGGAACAATATCTCTTCGGGCTCGACACAATAGTTAGATAAAAAAGAAAGCTCAAAACCTGACAGCCCAGACAGAGGATGAATAAGCTATTTACTTGAGTAAAAAGGCGCATATTTCTGTTCTATAAGAACAACACTGATAAGACAAGCTAACACTGGAGAGAAAGAGAACCCCATGGTCTGACAGCACCTGAATGCTCCTTTGTTCCACATGGCCTGTTAAAAACTGCACATTTCACATTGCCCACAAACAACAAGGTGCCATTGGAGCCAGCAAAGGTTTGTGTAGCCCAGTCAGGCACAGAGAGGCTGCAGTTTCCTCTGATGGATCTCATGACTGCCAATAACACAAATAGATACTATACTATCATAACCTAGGTTCCCTGAGATATGGGAACGAGTACTGCGTCGTAAGACGCTGTATGGGAAAAAATAAATTTTTTCTCTTCAACTGAAGCCTTTTCAAAAATCACAGTGAAACTGCACCTCCATTGGTTCGTACAGTGCTATAAAATCGAACCAATGGCTCGACGGCGGCACTGAGCGAGCCTATGGCTATGCAACCCAAAAATGTGAGGGGCCTCTGGCTATATAAGTGGCCGATTTGCCGCCGCATCTCAGATTTCTTCTAAAGAAGCGACTGAGGCATGCAGCTCATAGCACGGCCAGGAACGCAGTACTCATTCCCATATCTCAGGGAACCGAGGTTATGATAGTAACCGAGTACGTGCCCTTTCGATATTCCACTCGTACTGCGTTTTAAGACGCTGTATGGTAACCAGTACAATAACTTGTATTAATATGCCACCCTCTCGAATGTGAATCTCAAGAACCATCGGTGATGGGGGATACCTGGATGTGAAAGTATGGGAAGTACGTCTTTCAGATCAAGTGACATGAACCAGTCCCCTGGGCATATTTGCAAGAGGATCTGCTTCAATTTGATCATCCTGAACAACCTTTTTACCAGGGCGTGATTCAGGAGTCTGAGATCTAGCATAGGTCGCAGGTCACCGTCTTTTTTGGGGATGAGGAAGAAGCGGCTTTAGTAGCCGGACTCGCTCTGGGCTAGGAGGAACGACTTCAATGGCTCCCTTTACCAGCAGATTCATCACCTCTGCGCACAGGACTTGAGCGTCCTTGCTGCGTACTTTGGTGGCGACCACACCGCGGAAGCGTGGTGGTCTTCGAGCGAATTGGAGTGACTAACCTCGTCTTATCGTAGCCATTACCCACTCTGACACACCGGGGATGGCCTTCCAGGCCTCGGCCCGTGTGGCAAGAGGTTGAATAGGCTCTAAAGACTGACAGCATAAGGGAAGGATGCGTATGGTAAGCAGAAGAGGAAATTTGCTCTCTTTTTGAAAATGTATGAGTTTTATTTTGTCCGCTATCACAGCGGTCGGACGCCCGGACGCTAGAGTGGGCCCGTGGGGATCCAATAACACACTTCCCTCTGCACCCAGCGCTGAGCGGGGTGACAGGAGGCACATTAGAGGCTTCTTGCGAAGCAGGAGGCCCCGCCCATTTTGGCAGACTGTATAGCCATAGGCTCGCTCAGCGCCGCCGCCGAGCAATTGGTTCGATTTTAAAGCGCTGCACGAACCAATGGACATGCAGTTTTACTGCGTGATCGAAAAGGCTTCAGTTGAAGAGAAAACTTACAATGCAGTACGAGTGGAATATCGAAAGGGAACCTTTAGTCACAACAACAGTACGACTGACTGATACAAGGGGAAACTTTTTGATAAAAGGTTTCAACAAAAGGTCATGAAGACATGCCTTTAGAAAATATTAATATTCAACCTCAGGAGAGCAAGCTAATTATTATATGTGCTGCTTTATCTTTTATTAATTTCATATTGCAAAATTTTTGTTAAATTAACAACTTTTTTTTGTAACCAAGTTCAAAACTACAAGGAGCCTTTCCCGAACCCATTCCCACCCCAGGTTTTTTTTAATTAGTGGTCAATGCAAAAAAAGTTTGAAAAATATAGTGTAAAGCAATAATTATAATAATATAAAGTAAAAAAAAGTGTAAAAGTATTAATGGAAAGAGCCTCCAAACTGAAAATTCCAACAGCAATCTCATGCAAGCTCTTGTGGGACAATAAATTTAACCCAAATCAAATAAACATCAGTACACGTCCCTCGTGCTGTGAAGATGTTCCCTCATTAAACGAACAAAATCTCACAGATTAAACCACCAGCAAAACAGCAAAAAAACTTCTCCCCACTCCAGTCTTGCTGATTTGTGTATGCGCCTTTTCCTCGCCTCACTTTCTCCCTGCTTCACACATTTAACTGATTTTCTAATTTTTTTCCTTTCATATGAAGCATCACTCCCTTTCACCAGTCTCGGTATTCTGTTTTTTACTTTCTATTCTACACATACCTGCAGTTTATGGCATTAAACTTTAATAAGAGCGCAGGGAAAGGTAGATACTACAGTGGAATGGATGTCAGTACATTTTTATAAAATTACAGCTCAGATTGGGGATGATTGGCTGGTTTTATTGACCTCAGATGTATCCTATAATCTGATTGGTACACAAAGTGGATGGTAACTTAATAAAGATGTGAAATGGCTCCCAGAAATCTGCACTAACACACACAGCGAGAGAGAGAGAGAGAGAGAGAGAGACGTGTTGTTAGAGCAAGCTGACAGGAGCTCGTATAGAAAGGAAAGAAGAAGAGAGCAGGAGACAGAGAGGACAAAGGGAGAGATGGATGTGGCAGAGGAAAAGGCAGCAATTAATCCCTCTTGAAGATCTTTAACAGAAGTCACTTTCTCTTATCCCAGCTTAATATTTAGAGACAACTATAAGCATGTAATTTGTAGGTTGATTTCCCTGAAGAGTAAATACTGTGAGACTATCAAAACGATATTCGAACATACTGACCAGCCCGACACAGCAGCACTGGCTCACACATTGGCATTAATCTGGAGAAGGACTATTAGTTTAAACTGATACTAAACTAGTTTGAAGTATTCTATAACAAAACACGTGTGAGTAGCATACCTTGCCATGCTGTCCCATCCTCTCCAGGGAGACAACTGCATCCTCCCAGAGTTCCAGTCGTTCGTAGATTAGCAGCGCAGAACTTGTCAGGCCCAAATCGGTCATCAAACTCGCCAACTGCCTCTAAACACACACAGACACACAAACAGTGAGCCAAGATAAGTCAACATATGGCTGGCCCACCTGCCTCTAAATACACACAGCTTGTGGGAGGCACTCAAAAAAATATATTTAGCATGTGGACACAGCCAAAAATATTAAAAATAAACAAATAAAAGGAATGCGTTTCGTGATTTCATTTCACTTTGGTTTATTTTGGCAAGTCAGTTAAATTACAGATATCACCAGGGGCGTCATTAGGCGTTTTATTAGGGGGCAACAGTGGGTACATATTTTCATTTAAAGTCATGACATAATTGGACAGTGTTTTAGACAAAACACCTTCCAAAATAAAGACAAATAATATAAAATAAATAATGCTTCTATACTTCTTGACGTCACCTACACTTCTCTACACCTTCCCAAGGATACACATTCCCTTTCTCCCTCTCACACCATCTTCTCTCTCATTTTCTGTCTTTTTTCTCTCTCACCCTCTTTCTGAAAGGATGCATTTCGCGGATGGCCATCGATCACCCCCATGTCATGCTTCACAGGCATCGGCTATATATACACATCTGTGCTATTAATGACCCTCGTCTGTCTCTGATGAATGCTACTGGTTAAACGTGTGTTTCAACTCTTTCTATCATTCACAGATCATTTGAGAATGGATGGAAGTGCCAAAAAGGATGAAGAGTTGTAGGCTGTGTCCACTGCAAGTCCATGTATTTCTGATAATAAACATACTGAGATGTGCACCGGGGCGGAGATCATCTACTGAAGTAAGTTTATGATGGCCATGTTAAAAACTGCTGCATTTGTGGAGAGTAAACACATACTGAACCGACGTCACCCTCGACCTCGGATATCAGTGAGATATCACAGACACATTAGCTGTGAGCGATTCAGCGCCAGGAAATGCTCAATTCCTGCTCAATTTATCCTTCACCTTGCGGACCTATGACAATACCACCCCCTCCCCCCACCCGCTTTCAGTGGCATATCACGTCCCAGAGGCATTATGGGTACCTATAAATCTAGATATACACACCGGTGGGGCCATGTGACCTATCAGCCAGGAGACAAAACGTGATGCTACTAACTAATACAGAGAAACAGAAACAGCGCGCACGCGCACACACACAGAGACACACACACACAGAGAGAGAGAGCGAGAGAAAGAGAGACTTTCAACATCTCTTTAATCACCAAGAATAATTCACAGTAATTTTTTTCCTTCTTTAAGATCAATACATATTGTAAAGATATACCAGAATACATCATAAAACAAAAGAAACCTATATTTTCATATAAAAAACAAAAAAAAACAACAACAACAACATATAATCATTGTCATACATAAATGTTCAGATAGCCATCACAATCAACTTCACATAAGCAGCTATTAATGCCCATCTGTATTTAAAAATCTCTAGATCCTTTATTAAATTATAAAAAGCAATTTCAACCTTTAAACGTGATTTAATCAAACCCCTAAAAATTAATGTAACATCAGTCTGTCCCATTCCAACAATCTTGTTTTTCCGTGACCGCCAAATAGCCAACTTTGCTTGGCCAAAAACAAAATGTACCAATACATGAGTCTGCCTTTTGGAAAGTTTATATTTAGGACCATAGATAAAGAAAGCTCTAGTAAAAAGAGAGAGAGAGAGAGCGCTCTGATCAATATAAATACTTTGTCTTATTTAAACCGTATTACTCTATTTCTTAGTGAGAGCAACTGGCTACAGGAGAATCTTGCACATTCACTGGCATCAAAAAAAAATCACAAACGTGGAGTTGCGAAGACGAGTTGGAAACACGAGGAACATTGTACAACTCATCATGGAGAGGAAGCTCAGCCTGTTTGGACATATCTGCAGGATGGAAGACAAGCGACTGGTGAAGGGTGTGGTGTTTGGGATCATGGAGAGACGGACAAGGAAAGGAAGACCAAGTAGGGAGTGGTTGGATAACATCAAAGAATGGTGTCAGATGGACATACACTCTCAGCAGGATGGCACAGGACCGTGCACAGTGGAAAGGGAGAGTCAGACGGGCATTGGACAACAACGGGCGTGAGCCCATGGAATGATGGATGGACTATTTCTTTATATACCCACATTAATTAAACTCCTTTCCTTAAAACTACATAATAATTTAATAAAACTATATACACACACACACACACACACACTTTATTAGGTACACCTTGCTACACCACCCTTTTGCCTTCAGAACGCCTTAACATAGATTCAACAAGTTGAATCTTCTATTGTCCATTTTTTGGTGAGCCTGTGTGAATTGTATCCTCCGTTTCCTGTTCTTAGCTGACAGGAGCGGCACCCAGTGTGGAATTCTGCTGCTGTAGCCCATCTGCTTCAGGGTTCGACGTGTTGTGCGTTAAGAGATGGTATTCTGCATACCTAGGTTGTAATGAGTATTTATTTGAGTTACTGTTGCCTTTCTATCATCTCTAACCAGTCTGCCCATTCTCCTCTGACATCAAGGCATTTTCGTCCACACAACTGCCGCTCACTGGATATTTTCTCTTTTTCGGACCATTCTCTCTAAACCCTAGAGATGGTTTTGCGTGAAAATCCCAAAATCCAGTAGCCCATTCAGAGAGCCAGTTCATGGCTAGCGCAGTTCATAATCAGAGTTCAGCAGTGAATATTGCGTTCATAATCTGCCATCTGAAAGCGGCCAATCACGGAACTGGCTTTACTGACGAGATGCGCATGAGAATCGCATGCGATTAATTGCACAGCCTTAGTTCAAAGTCACTTAAATCCCCTTTCTTGCCCATTCTGATGCTCGTTTAACTTCAGCAAGTCATCTTCATCCTAAATGCTGATGTGATTGGCTGATTAGCAATTTGTGTTACCAAGCAATTGAACATGTGTACCTAATAAAGTGGCCGGTGAGTGCACACACACACATATATAATTCCATAACTTTTATTTTATATTTATTTACATTTTCTTTATTAAACATTATTAAAATAATACAATTATTAAATGATTTACATTTATTTAATCTACTGTTATTTTAATTTACATTGTACAATTTCTCATTTTAGGACAGCAAATGTTTTGGCAATAAAACACTAAATCTGAAAAACTGACATACAGAGACAGAATAAAACTTAAAGTGAGAGAGAACGAAAGGCGTTGGGAGCCCATTTGTGAAACTTTTGTCTTTTCATTTCCTCATTAATTTCATCTCCAACAAAGCTGCCATGGTGAACGCTTTCCTGATTCATACACATGCCAAAATAATTCAGTCTGAAAGCAAATCCAACAATTTATGAAATCTGTTCCCAAAAAACAAAAAAACCTTTATGCCCTCCAACGCTCTGTCGTCTCTTTACCCCTGACACACACTGTTCTCTGGCTGCATGCTGCTCTCGTCTCTCGCTTGCAGTTTAGCAGCATTCTATTCCCCAGCCAGCAATAGAAGCAACTTCAATTCCAGCTTTATTGCTGTTCACTGTTATTACACCGAGCGCGAGCAATGTCATCCACAGGACTGATCACATCAGCCCTCCCTTCTTTTCATCTATCCATCTCTCCCTCCACCCACTCACTCTCTTTTTCTATTCAGTAATTTAATTCCTTTTCTCTCGAAACCCTTCATCCATGCTGGCCTGTTACAATTTGCTGTTCTCCTCTATACATCGTTTTGTTTCTCTCTGATTTATTCACTTGTTTAACAACCTCTTTTCAGAAAACATTTGTTTGCTTTTCATAAGTTGCATTATTGCCCAATCAGGCAGGAACGGAGACTTACAGGTTGCTCTATTACCTGACACACACTGTCAAAAGGAACTCGTCGTCTCATGTCCCTGGATACCCTCGCCATGTAGGGGAAATTAATTTCATATTCTATCTGCCAAAGCTCTTATTGACGCGACACTGGCTGTATAACCCAGCTGTTGTGTTTACTGAAATGGGTTTCAGAGAAGTAGATGAATAATGGCTGCCCACACTCATTTGAGGTGATTAGCTCAATGCACTTGTGCCTCTGGTAATGAGAGAAAATATGCAAGCAAATCAATTTGGGCACCAACAAATGAGTCAATCATTTCCGATTCAAATTAACTTGAATAACTTGGTAATCTGGCTTTATAATATGTGAATTATTCCCTAAATTCTCTTATGCACTTTTAAGATCACACACACAAACAATCAACTACACAGTTTTGTTTAATCATTCACATTCATTCATTCGTGTTTTCATTTGTACAGTCTTTTTATTAAGCTCTCCAGACCTCAGGAAGGATATCTTCCTATTTTAGCACTGATTTTTGAAATAGAGTATATTTATTATTTTGAGAGACTGATTATACGTATTTTGTGTATTCATTACAGGAACTTCTATCTTGGTCATGATCATGATGGATTTTGACTGACTTGTGACCTCAAAAAGAACAGTCTCATAAATAGATGTAAATCTAAAAATATATGATATATACAGTGGGAGCAAATAAGTATTTGAACACTCCATGTTGCCCAGCGACAGCCCAAAAGATCTGTAATTTTCATTTTCAAGTACACCTCAACTGTGGAGAAGACCATTTTATTGTATGGAGGAGTGGGCCAAAATCCCTAATTGCTGCAGTGTGTGCAAACCTGGTCAAGAACTACAGGACACGTCTGACCTCTGTAATTGTAAACAAAGGTTTATGTACCAAATATTAAGTTCTGTTTTTCTATTGTATCAAATACTTATTTCATGCAAGAATAAAATGAGAAATTAATTATTAGAACTAAAAGGACCTGGTCAATACTGAAGAGAGCTGTGATGTGATTTTCTGGATTTATTTTTTTAGATTGTCTCTCACACTTGAGGTGTACCTACGATGAAAATTACAGATCTCTCCATTCTTTTTAAGTGGGAAACCTTGAAAAATCGGCAGTGTATCAAATACTTATTTGCCCCACTGTAAAAACAAACAAATTAATAAAATTACTTTAATATTTGTGCAATTAAATGAGGTTTATGGAAATCCCCCATTCAGATAAACCGTGCATTGCGTAAATGTGTAATATGCTCTAAAACGTGCTGTAAAAGGGTATCAAAAACATAATGAGCGTTTCTAAAGCATGATCATTTTGAAACAGTTTTATATAAACAAACAGGAATTCAGTTCACCTGTAGATCCCAAAGAGGAGGTGCCCGGCAGGTGTAGAACATCTTGAGTCTCTCAGTGACGGGACAGTTCTTCTCACTAAAGAAATCCACCAAGGTCTGTAAGAGAACACAATGACACAGATTTTCTTCAGAGTTTGCTACAAGAAAACAAAGGTAATTTATAGAACTGAGCAGCCTTAAGCAAGGATTTCAAATCATGAATTTCCAGAGGGTCCCGCAATAGCCGAGCAGCTGCCTTCAAGACAAATATTAACATATATCTCTCTCCAGGTATTACAGACATCCTTTGAACACAAAGACATTAATATAAAGATCATTTTTAAGGCGTTTAAAGCTTGTGAGAATATTAAAAACACCCCTAAGCAATTAAGACGCATTGTGAGGAAAACTATTTAAAAACTATTCCAGTGACTCATTAAGCTTTGATTTACTGCTCACCACAGACCTAAATATATTTTCCAATCAGTAAGATGGCAAATTCCATCAAATCAAGAACGATGGCAATAATAACAAATAGATCTGCCAGCACATGCCAAAATGACAGCATCTTCATTCATTTTTTTTAAAAAGAGATGCCTCTCTGCTCTCCACAGAGAAACGCTACAGGGTTTGACTGCTGCGTAAACTTAGTTGAAGCATATGCGGGCCTGCTGTTTGAGACTCTAGTGAGAAGATCAACTCTCATTCTGTTCACAAACCATATTTCAATATTTCAAAAAGCAATAAGACAAAACAACAACAACGCAGCTGTGTACAACATGCAGAAAAGATTGCAAACGCAAATTAGAGGCATCCTTGTCTGCAGAATAACACTCAAAATGATCGTACACAGAATGCTGTCTTTGGTCATTACCCTACAAATCTTTGATTGACACCCCCAGCTGTCAATCATTATGAACAAATGGACTGCAACCAGCACCAATATGTAGCGAAGACATGAAAACTGTGCCATACTGTGCCAGCTTCAATATCTCCTCCCAAGATGCTGTAAATAACTTCATGTGGACCTGATGTCTGAAACATTTGAGTTCCAGAAAATGTCAGAATCAAGCAAAAGTAAAGAAATGTTACATATTCCAGAAAATGCATTTTGTAAACTGATGACAAAATGCAATAAAGATGCAATTTTCCAGCTCCAGTTGGGGGTTCACTTAGGAAGAAACTCATCTGGAAATAAAACTTCCGACTGAGTAGATACGATCGGTTTCTATGGAGGATGGCAAAGCTTGTCTGCGGGTAGCAGATAACTAATTACTTATTTAGCATTTCCAGGGCTGGAAAATGCTTCAAATATATAAATGATAAACTACCGATCAGGAAGTGTTGGGGGAGCAGTTGAAAAATGATTTTGATGTGGAAGGACACCACGGCTGCCCTGTAAATCCGCACATTACTGAGATGTCTATTAGAAAGTGCATCATATATACTTTTTACAATGTATATCTTTGACAATTTTCAACATTTCTCTCAAATTAAAAAATTATTACGTATTTTATTCTACGGTTGTAAGCCAATGAGTTTTGATATACAGTCATGGCCAAAAATATCGACACCCTTGGTAAATATGATCAAAGTCTGTGAAAATGAATCTGCATTGTTAATCCTTTTGATCTTTTATAAAAAAAAAATATAATATATATATCTAACCTTTCATTGGATAATAAGAATTTAAGATGGGGGGTAATATCATTATGAAATAAATGTTTTTCTCAAATACATGTTGCACAATTATTGGCACCCCTAGAAATTCTTGAGTAAAATATCTCTGAAGGATATTCCCATTCATATTCACAATTTTGAGCACGCCAGGGTGATTATGAACACGAAACTATCCAGCCATGGTTTCCTGTTTCACAGAAATATAAATAGGAGGGAAAACAAAGCCCAAATTCCCTTAATCATCCATCATAATGAGAAAAAACAAATAATATTTTTCTGATGTGCCGCAAAAGATAACTGACAAACAGACAAATTAGTGAAGTGGCTATAAGAAAAGAGCTAGAGCAGTGAAAATTCCCACCATCAAGGCAATAATTAAGAAATTTCTGATCAACACAAAATGTTACGAAACTGCCTGGAAGAGGATGTGTGTGTCTATATCAGTGGTCGGCAACAGGCGGCCAATGGGCCAAAAATGGCCCGCCAGTAATGCTCGCGCACGCAGCCAGATTATTTTGATTGCGGCTGGTTCTGAAAAAGATATGTCGTGACAGCAAAAGTTTCTCACAATAAGAGTATGTGAGTGGAGTGGAGTGATTTTGAATGGAGCGAAGAACGGATCTTTATTTATTTTTTTAAGTAGGTGCGTCATGGTTTTCACTCGCTCAAAGAGCGCTCCACCACCACTCCATCACGAGTACAATTCATATTTAGCAAGAATTCACATGTTAAACATTGCTTGCCGGATAGAGAAGGATCACTCAATTCAGAAAGAATGTGAAGGCTATGACGAATATCGTAGAGGAGCTTTAAGATCTTTAATCAGTTGTCAGTGGGTGCGCTGGCATGGAAAGGTAAAGAAAAAACTAAATAAGTAATACACCACGCAAACAGTGCCCAAAAACTGAAACACGCAGTGATAACTAACTTTTTACTGTTAAAGAGACTGGAACAAGCCACTGAAACTGTGGATGTAAGTATAGATATCTATATCTAATAGGTTTATAATTGATTTTAAAATGACAGAAAACTCAGAAATGACTAAGCAATGACTAAAAAGGGTACACTTTAGCTCTTTCTGCTCAAAGCAAACTCCCCCACAGTTTGAATTACACGTAAACCTTTCCATGGAGGAACTCCAAGAGCCAAATACAGTGGCAGGAGGATATGACATCACTGAGCATACTTCATGACTCAGCATACACAAAGAGAGGAAAAGAAAAACCCCTATGGAAAGTCAAAATCCATTCACAGCCATTCATATGCATTCTAGCATTTAAGTAGAACAACAATAACTGCTTTTTCATATTAGTAAAAGTAGTCTAGTAGTATTTTTTAAAGGCCCAATTAAAATCCAAATTAGAGTTATGAGGCTTTTTGGTCCATGTCCGGGTAGCTCCGAGACCATCAATATGCTAGTGAATATAATTTAATATATGCTGGTACAGACAACATAATACTATTATAATTGAAAATTATATTTTTGGTGTATAGACAACATACACTGGACAATTTCTGATCATAACCAAACTAAAAACAGACTTTTGAAACAGACATTAAGCTTTCTGTTTAGTCAGAGCCACTTGTCATATATTCACTGCATTGTGCAACTGTTAATTAAAAATATAAATAAATAAATAATAATTATCTCCGGTGAATTACTTCAAAACAAAACTGTGTTTCTGCTCCAAAAATACCTCAAGTCACATGTGCTGGAGTCTCTTTTTCCCCCCCAAAGTTGCCATGAGAAGACTAAATACGTACCAAAGACCCAAGCTGGCAACTTCTATTTCAGGGATATTATTGATTAAGCACTGAAATTGAATTTTACGTTCAGAGAAATCTACTTCATCCAGGGCCTGAAAAATAAGAAGTCGGCAGTCGATGGTGCGTGGTGTAAGCCCAGGCAAATTGTGCAGTCACAAAGAGCGCCTTTAATCCAACAACGCACCAGACTCTGCCATTCTGAATATACAAAGGGAATAAAAAGTTTTCTAAAGTCCTGGCCCACTCCTTGGCCTAGATACCAGCTTCTCTAAAGTGTGAGAAAAATGCCAAGCACATAGGCAAACTGCCTCTCTGCCATTTCTGAATACATACTCTGCGCTCTTGATCTCAGAAGAAAGGCCAGAGGAGGCAGAGGAAATGAAGTTTGTCAAGTACCGCTGTCAAACTCGAACCGCAGCGAGACGGAGGAGATAAGAGTCTGTGTGAGCGATATTCACAAAATCTCACGACTGTTCAGGATGGAAAGAGAATAATATTCAAGACAAAACAAAAGTCTTTCTAATTTGATTACATCAAATGTGAAGTTTTGATGAGTATTTATTAGTATATTATTGTGTAAAAATGTTCAGTATGTTCCTGGAATTCACCCAATCAAGAACTAGAACTACTGCCATTAAAGGAGGCTTGTGTCTGCAGACAATAAATGATTCGTGTCATTAAAGGGATAGTTCATCCAAAAATGTAAATTCTGTCATTAATTACTCACCCTCATGTAATTTCAAATCTGTAAGACATTTGTTTATCTTCAGAACACTAATTAAGATATTTATATATATAGACAGCAACATAACGGACACGTTCAAGGCCCAGGAAGGAAGTAGGAACATTGTTAAAAGTCAGTGGATCAACTGTAATGTTATAAGCTATGAAAATACTTTGAGCCCAAAGCAAGCAAAATAATGACTTTATTCAACAATTTTACAAATTCTGGTGAACCACTGATGCCACATGGATTATTTGAATGATGTCCTTACTACCTTTCTGGGCCTTAAATGTGTTGGTTGCATTTCTATATATGGAGGGTCAGAAAGCTCTTGGATTTCACCAAAAATATCTTATTTTGTTTTCCGAAGATGAACGAAGGTCTTGCAGGTTTCGAACAACATGAGAGTGAGTAATTAATGACAGAATTTTCATTTTTGGGTGAACTATTCCTTTAAAAGGAATCCAAAGACCTAAACTTGATATAAAATTAGGGTTTGCCGGAAGAATGCCTTTATCTATTAAGGAATTTCTAAGTCAAACTCTCTAGCGCCACCATCACATCAAAAAAAAAAGAATTACCTCTGCTACTTTTGAGCTCTTTGGTCTAAAAACAACAAAAAAATGCAATGTTTTTTATAAAATCAGCTCAGATCTTTACCATGATCAAGAACAAGCCACAAAATCATTTATTTCCAACTAGTACAATTTTATATTGTTATCAAATTAGACAAACTATAGACATCAAAATCTTAGCTTGACTGTCAAGTTTGATGACCTGGTAAGAAAATTAACAAATTCAAAATAGTAATGCAAAATAAAATAAAGAATCATCCGATTATTTTTTTCCAGTTAGTTGATCTCATGAGCTTTGTCCTTATTTCTATTCTTTGACTCCAAAGCACTACTTTTCTAAGGGTTGGTGCGTCACTTTTTTCTAAATATTAATAACAAAAGATATGTAAAGATAACTTTTGTAGAAGGCAAATTGTACAAATAAAGTTATTTATTTTGTCTTGTAGAATATAAGCATCTGTTACATAGCTTCTTCAGGGCAGTACTGAAACAATTTTATGATCTTATTTTTTAATTTAAATCACTCTTAAGAAAGTGCTAAACACATTCTATATTTGGCTAAAGGGCATGCAAACATTTGAGAAAAGAGGGGTATATAAACTATATGTGTGGATTTATACTTCAACACAGTGCTATCTGACTTTGCTTCTACATTTTCTTCTCTCTCGATCATCTTTTTTTACTTTGTTAAAGTGTTTCGTCCTTCACTCATCTGAGAGTTTGCGGTCACTCTCTCGTCATCGCTCCGGGGCTCTGCTCAGCCGGGATCGCTCTCAGGGTGACTGAACTCACCGGTGTCAGCAGTGGAATTTGCTGGGCGCTTCATGTCTCTATAATTCTGTGATGGACAGGTGTTTGTGTGACTTGCTGTGATCTCCTGTCGGACTCAAACTTGCCCCTCAGGGTGGCCTCCTAGAGTCAAGCTCCCCCAATGATCCGACACATTGAGTTTTGGGATGTCAGAGATTAGCTCCACTGGACAAACACTTAAAACTTAAAGGAAGAAAGCAATCAAAAAAAGAGAGAGTAGAGAGCAATGTGTCACAGCAAACTCTGCTCGATAATGACCTTCCATCAGTCGTATGTTCATACAGAGTGCCTCTGATCTCATCCTTCAGCTCTATAGGCTCTTAACTGATGATCACCTTCAGCGCTCACGACCGTGTCTATGGGCGTCACTTGAGCTCCAAAAGAGGGATGTCATCATCAGCCACAGCAAATGGACAAAGTTTAACTACTGCAACACTCCTTTATCTATGATTTGTTAGCAGCAGACAGTGATAACAATAAAAGGAACTAAGTAAAATAAAAAATTATAATAATTTAGTGTTTCTCACTAGACTACATTCATATTTGTACTCACTTTTTACTCCCACTACTAGTACTACAAACAACAACAACAGATTGAAAAACGTATAATAATTAATATAATTTGGTGTTTCCTAATGGAGTTGTAATAATAATAATAATTAAAATAATGTATAAATGTATAATAATAATTATATTATATTTGGGTGATTAATGATACATTTAAAATTAAATGGCAAAATAATCTAGTATAATTACATTTTAGTAATAATAAAATAATACATAGTAATGGATAAATGTATACTAATTTTATTATATTTTGGTGTTTAATGATAAATGGATAAATGAATAATGTATTATTATAATTTAATTTTGGTAATGTCTCTCACTACACTAGATTTAGACAGACATATAGATTTTTCACTGGACTAGATTTAAATTTATGACCATTTAAGAAGCCTTGCCATTCAAATATGACTGATGACTCTATAAATTAAACCATAACCTTAGCAGTAAACCACTTTCAGAGCAGAACAGCCATATAATGTCTGTGTGGCGAGATGGATTTATATTCAGTCCTACAATCAACAAATTACAGTAAAAAAAAAAAAATGTATAATGGACAAATGAACCAGTTTCAGTCAAAAAAGTATTTCTGCTCCTCAGAAAGACATTGGAAGCCTTTAAATTAAATTTGATCAAAAGGACAGGAAGAGCCAGGCTGTCCTGTTTCCGCACAGGGCGACAAATCCCATTCTCCAATCCTCTCACCCACCCACACCCCCACACACACAAACGCACAAGAATACACACCGAACATATCAGCGCTTTTCCTCTGTAAACCATGGTCACAAACTGTCATGACAAATGACAGAGGAAACGGGAAGCAGCCAAAGGGAAGCTAAAGCATCCTCCTCCCTCGGGTTTATCTGTCCATTTCTCTTACACACACACACATGCAACAAAAACAACATGAGGAAATCTGGGATCTCATTTCTCTGGGTGCTGTAAAATTGTATAATCATTACACTGAAGCCAGTAAATGTATGAATCAACATACTGAATGAAGCGATCACTACCTTTGCAGCTCATATTCAAGAGAAGAACGTACACTCCTTACTGCCCCAGACTAAAACAATGACTACTGAGTCTCTGGCTCCTGGAAAGAAACGGTTTACACTACCATTCAGAAATGGTTGGTAAGATTTTTTTTATGCTTTAAGGCTGCATTTATTTGCATATTGTGTGAATATTTTCAAATATGTTTTCAAATGTAATTTATTCCTGTGAATTTTGAGAAGCATTACTACTAAAGTATTACATAATCATTCAAAAATCATTCTAACATGCTGATTTGATGAAAAGGAAACATTTCTCCTTATAAATGCTGAAACAGTTAGGCTCTGTAATATTTTTGTGAAAATTGATACTTTTTGAATATACATTTTTCTTTAGGAATATTATAAATGTTTGTACTGCCACATTTGACCAACGTGTGTGTTCTGAACTGTACTTTACCTGTGTTTGCATCATGGCACGTTCAACTCTCCGCGAGCTTCCTCTCTCCAGCTTAGTCCTCAGGCACAGGGATGTCACTTCCACTCCCCAGAACTTTGGCTGAGACAGCAAACACTGAGGAAGAGAGAGAGGGAGATGAAGATATCACTCATGGTGACGTACAGATTTTTTACATCCCAATTTCATGAATATGAAATCATGTGTGCAACTATATCATAAACCAATAAGAGAAATTCCTGTCACATTCTCAACCACAGTGACAGCAATGATACAAACAATACCACCAAACATTTAAAAAGGTATCTACTACAAACACACATCCCCGACCAACACACACCACTCCCGGCATACAGAGACACGCGAGCGTTCACTGGCCTCTATCACATCAGCTGAGCGGCAGGTAAGTGAGGTGAGAGGACTCAGATGGAAATACTTTCCGACACACGTTACTGAAAAAGCATCCTGTCTTAACTGGAGCAAGACCGACACGTCAATACTGAATTAAAATATATGAGGTGTCTGTTTAAAACAGCACAATGCATTCAAGAATTCGAGAAATATACATCTGCGCCTGGGAAAAGGATTTTAAGTGGTAAATACTGTTGAGCAAACCTTTACATATTTACATTTATGCATTTGGCAGAAAGTGACTTGTTGCATTCAAAGTATCATATTTTTTAAAGGGTTACTCCACCCCAAAATGAAAATTTTGTCATTAATCAGATTGTACCACTGATGGCAGACGGACTATTTTGACGATGTCTTTCATACTTTTCTGGGCCTCGACAGTGTTATTTACTTGCCAGTTGATGGGACAGTCACAAACCTACCGGTTTGCATCTAAAATATCTTAATCTGTGTTCCGAAGACAAACTAAGCTTTTACGGGTTAAGAACGAAATGGGGTAAGTGATTAATGACAATGTTCATTTTGGGGTGGAGTAACCCTTTAATCAGTTCTTTGCTAGCACCATACTGCGGTTTGACCAACAGGAATTAAACAGTAGCTCAACTGTTAAACCCAATTGTAGCTCATTTTTGTTTGCTTGTTTGTTTAATCAGTTCTTGATTTTCCTAGGAATCGAACCTATGACTGTCATTGCTAGCGCCATTCTCTACAGTTTGAGCTACAGGAATAAAATTAAAACTACGTTATAAACCAAAATCTCAATGTTTTAAAAAGGACCATGTTTGTTGATTAACTAGTACTAGGGATGCATGAAAAATAAACTAATTATAACTATATAATATGATAGTTATATAATATCATGGCCAATACCTAATAACATTGGCAATAATAAAATAAAACAAAAAAATAAGAAAATAAATATATATTTTTTTTAAATAACTAAAATAAATGCTACAGGTGAATTCAGGGCACTGCAACACAATATTTCCCAGTGTCATTTTTTTTTATTATTTTACAAATTTGCTTAGGATTATATTTAACTGTGTACAGAGTAAATTTATGTTTTTAAAGATCAACTCTAAAATGTAAAAATAGATCATTATATAGACCCAAGCCATATCTAATTCAAATGTGTTTTTGGATCATTATAAGATCAATTAAAAAAAAAGTGAAATGCTTTTATCCATAAGTGACTCGCAGTACATTTAATACAGGCACTGGCAGCACCTGAAATGCCAAAAATATTCCTTACATGGATGAAACAAATATGCTTAAAACAAGAGAATTTGCTATTGGATATTGAATTTGCTATTTGGTTTGTAAATGGAGGCTCTGAGATGTGCAGGTGAATTAGTGGCTAGGGCTGGGCGATATGAGCAAAAATTCATATCTCTGTATTTTTTGGCTAATTTGCAGTATATATCTCAGTATTTTGTATTTGGATTAAACAAATAAAGAAGATGTTACCATGTAGGCATATATTATGTGCAAAAAAAGTTTAAAATCACATTACATTGTAACATTGCAATCTAAAAACAAATATAATGCTTTTAAAGCAGAAGTTAAATTTACAAAACTAAAAAAGTTAAAAAAAGTTTAAAATTCTACGTCACATTTATATTTCCCAACTGCAAATATTTCAGCAAAATGTATATTAAAACAAAATTGCCTTTCTGACCAGAGCATCTGACGGCGAGCTGCTTTAAACTGAAACTAAACTATAGGCTACTATATTTTTCAAGTTTTTTAAAGCCCTTCATATAAAGCATGTCACATGTTTAGAACAAAGTGTATTATGCACTTTCTCAGCAGCAGTTCAGTCTGTGTCCTCCTCCCTAAAGATATTTATTTCGGATGCGCTCGTATCAAACTCTATATTAACGGTATTGCTTCATACCGTATCGCCTATAAAAATATTTTGATATATCGTACAAACTCGATATACTGCCCAGCCCTAACATGACCTCAATATTTTTTGGTTACGCAATATATCGCCCATTATTTTTGCTTAAAAATGTATGGCACCATGTTTTGTACATTCCACTTGCGCTTGTGTCTTTTGCAGCTTCTTATATATAACGTGGTGTAGTCATGAGTTGCTAATTCAAATAAAAAAAATGCTTCTACAAAAAAAAAAAGTTTCATCTGCAGATATGGTCTTGTTTAAGGATCTGTGCCTTTGTGCATACGCGGACATCTGACTGCTAAGTAGTGATTGTGTTTTTCAGCAATAGTGTGCACCCTTAATTTACAGAGAAAAGGTCAGGGAAAAATCTCCTTACAAGTTCTTTGTGAATTTCTTTTTTTCTACTTGTTACTTTGCACTTTTTGTTAGAACAGTTTATTTACTATTTATTCAAGTTTTTTAAGGTATCTAATATTTTGATACTTAATTTCCATGATCTAAATATTCTTAAAAATGAAAAGTTTGTCGTCATTTGGAAGTGTGTAGGCCTTCTTGCATTATTATGCTGTTACATTATGATTATATATTCAGTGGAATAAAACAGTCTTTAAAATGACAATGATATCGCTTATCGCAATTATTTCTGGGGCAATATATCGCACAACAAAAAGTTGCTATTGTGACAGGCCTATAAGAGAGTCTACCAGGAGTACAGTAAGTCAATAAGAGATATTGAACCATCAGACAGTCAACCATTGTCAGACCTGTGAGTAGTGAGAGGATCAGCTGTTTTTGTAGCCAACTGGGGAGAGAAAAAAGAGAAAGGGAGAGGAAGGGTTGATCCTGGTCTTCTTGAAAAAAGAGAAAGTATTTGGAGAACAAAGGAGTTCCTGAGGACTGTTGTCTACATACACACACATTCATATAGATGTCTCATGATTTCAAGCACTATGTCTGGCCTCTTCCCCTCAAAGCATTTATTACAGGAAAAAGTAACAGCACTTCGGTACCCTGACCTACAAAGAGGAAGAAAGGAAAATAACACCGGAGTGATTACATGTGATTTATGAGGACTTCAAGCCTGACTCATCAAACTCCTGCTCTTAAACCCGAGTACCCAACATACACTTCAAAGCCTTGCCATCTCCCGTTCCAAAGATGATAGTATGCTCACCCTCACTGTGCAATGTAATATGTGTCTACATACACACACATTGAAAACGCACACATACCAATAGATGTCTCAATTTTGAGTTTTCAAGCACTATGTCTGCAGCCTCTTAATCCCCTACAAAAGCATTTTTATTTTACAAGCCTGACTCATCAAATAAATGTAGTACCCAACATAATCAGTTTTATTTTTTCCCAAATTCAGTTTTAAGTTTGCGTGTTGCTTGACCCCTCCCCCATAATATGTTTACAGGCCACATAATAGGCACTTTTTTAGGTTTTTAATGTTTATTTTTCAGTGTTAATGAGAGTGACACGGAGTTAAAAATCAGGAAAATCATTTGGAAATCATTGGGGGGGGGGGGGCAGTGCCGGGGCTAAGCAAGTTTCTGATGGGGCTATAGCCCCGTCAAGCCCCGCCCTAGCATACAAACTATTTTTATTTATTCTTACAGTAGCCTTATGAAATGTTTTTTCCCCCCTCAGAAATTCTGTGTTGTGTATTTAAATTGTACTGGTTATCAGATGAAGGCATACAACATTGATTTCTGAAAATTAAACAAATTAAATATACATTCTCAATTTACATTCACAATGAACCTATTTCTTTTTAAACTACGTGCAATGTATGTATACATTACCTAACTATCATGCTAGTGAAGTGACTCTCAGAAAGTTCTGGAGCTATTGTTCATTTATTTATGTCCTCATTGAGATGGCAGACGCTGAAATCCTGACACAGACGTGCAGAAATGCAGGATTCATATTTAAATCGACTTCTGCGACGCAGTCCAGATCACAATGATCTACTTTTGATTAATTCATCCAAACTTTGACAAATTCCGTGACATTCAGCGTTAAACTGTAAATTCAATTTTTTATGACTGGATTCTGCAATTCCGTCCGCGTTTACTGCATCACGGAAATCATAGGGCCCTAAAAATGTTCAATCACTTTACAGCCCTAATGTAAGTTTAAAATATGTATAAGCATATTTAAATATAAAAATTATATATATAGCGAATTGGGAGAGAGAATGGTGGGTGGAATCGGGAAAGGTCCTCGAGCCGGTAGATTCATGGTATATTTGATCTCATTTATAGACAATGAAGCACAAACTCAATGAACTAAGTCTGAAATTTAAATATGCTGCTAACATTGCTAAATTTGTCTTACAAGACCAGCAAAATGGCAGCTGGTTTATTTTTAGGGGGAAAATTGGCCCTGCTGAGGAGTAATGTTTCTATAAGAAACACACCAGTCTCCTGTGGTCCATTTTCTCACTGTGTGTTAGCCTACTGTATGATGGGGGTCTATATTTATCTGCATGGAAACGTCTATATTTAAATTCACCCATACTGTAACAGGCCTCACCCCAACTCTGTCTACAGACACAAGGGCTCCAGAAAGACTACAGAGCAAGAGTGTTGAACTGCCTACCCAGACAGCATTTTCAGGCATCTTTGGCAAGCTCACAATGCAAAGGTTGTTCCAAACAGTAGGATGAAAAGTTATGCTTCCTCATAAGACACTTGATCTATGGCATGTATCATCACAGATAAAGCAGCCTCTAGACCTAGCTCTAGGTCAGCATTTTAAAAAAAATGGCAGAAAAGTAATTGTATTGATAGAAAACAGATTTTTCTAATTACAAAGGAACAATAGTTCTCTGACAAAATAAGTACAAATACAAAGTGTTTATGTTAGCCCAAGTCACTTTTCAGTTAGGATGCAATATTAGAAAATATCTTCTAGACACTAGAGAGCAAAATGTTCATGGTTTGGTACAGAGCCAGAAAGATCTCATTCAGTTTTGCACTATCCTTCAATAAAATAAACTTGGCTATGTCTCTGAAGCTCTGATGAACATAATGAATAACAGAGACACTTCAGCTGTCTCCAAACGGGCCGAACGTATCAGATGGAAGGGCAGAAATTGTTAGTGACAAGTATTTTGGCAGTCCATCTTTAGGAAACTCAAGCTGATAATGTGTGGATTATTTTGTCTTTTTCCTCAGCAAAACTTCCTGAGTTCCCTCATAGTGCGTGCTATCCATCTTTTAGAGGCGCATAACCCAGGGTGCATATCTGAGGTCTGAACCTGATAACAAGATCCCCGAGGGGGGGGGGAGCCAAGGTCACACAAAACCCAAACTCACTCAGACCATAACTAAATTGGGATTCACAAAATCGAATACAAATTACAGAAACACCTTCAAAACGAGCAGATTTACAAAATCAGAAACAGTCAGGAAGAGAGGAAAATCCCCCAAATGCTTGTGTGATGAAAAGGCAGTGGGCTTCCAAAGATAAGTCAGCATTCTCATTTGGTTTGAAGATGGACATCAATCTAAACCTGATTTTGTGTGAGATACCAGGAACAGGATATCAGGTTCTCAGCACAGCACAGTGGGTGACACTTAGTCCGATGCTGTGAATACACACACGCACAAAACGAGGGAGAAATGCAACAAAGTATACACATATATATACACATACATACACACACACACACGTATATTGTGTGTGTGCACTTTGGGGTTGCACAAAACAAATTCCCACCCCATGAGGTCTCGCTGCTCAGTGCAATGCCAAGTTGACAAGATGATTATCACAAAGCTACTTCCCTCCCTGGGGAAGAACAATCACCAAGAAACAACTTCTCAAGCTGCTGACCCCTCCCACTCCTTCCAGAATGGCACCTCTGTTCCTCTCCGTACACTTCTGCCGCAAATCAGTGTTGCTATGGTAACCATATCAGGGCTCGGAAATGGGAGGGAAAGCATGTTAATCACCAGATCAGCCCAAGACTGAGATAGTGTATGGTTAGTTTCTTTGCAGAAAAAAAGTCTATATTGGGTGACTTAGCTTTAAAAGGAGACCCATCATGTGCCTTTTTACAGTATGTAATATAAGTCTCAGATGTCCCCAGAATACCCCACAGATCAATTATTATATCCTTTCGAAAATGCCTATTTTGAGTGGAAGCAGAAACACGCTTTTTTGTGCATGTCTCTTCAAATGCAAATGAGCTGCTGTTCACTGCCCCCTTTTCCAGAATATGGCTGTGCCTTTACAGCTCGTACCTCTGATACTCCGCTAAAACACATCTGTTTGGCTTTAATTGTCATGCCTAAAATGCTGAAAACATGCATTTTAAACCATATTCGTTTAAACTTTTGATATATGATTTTCTGAGTGTACACATCCAAAGCACACGCACAGAAAGTAGCTGTCACACGGCATGTGAGTAACTAAACTAAGCTTTCTTTCATGTCTTATTGTGCTTAAACGGTCAAATTCACACGAAAATACAAGGGCTGTGGCATAGGTGGAAATCCATAATATGGTGCCAAAAATATAAGAATAAGATCTCCTTTCGGTCGCGGATAGTAGCCACGGATATTTTCTTCTGCAGTGTGACATACATCAGAGTGAAACTGATTTTCAAAAAAGGAAAAATGTAGGGCGGAGACTTTGTTAAATTCATTGATTGGATGTAGGCAGATGGTGGGTTTATTCAGAGAAAAAAATGGGAGAAGTCTAGCAAGAGAAATTGTTTGACTGGAAGCTCAAGTTGTGACATTGATTAAAATTAAAAAAAAAAAAAATACAAATGAAATGATTAATATATGAATCATTCACAATCACATCAATCATACATGCATTTAGAAAATATATATAAAAAAATCTAATGTTGATCTCTCATTCATCATGACTGGCTCAAAAACACAGGTACCCTTGATCATTCACCAATTTCATGTTTCACCAATCACAATAACCTTTCTTGGCAAGTGATTTTGTTTTTACAATTGTTATCTGTTGTACTATAAGATGTATGCAAGAGTTTGGTGATTTTAAATATTCAGGAAGCTTCCAGACCAGATGAAAGACACTGATTCTTGAGGAACTCTGTGTGTACCTTCAATCCAGACCCAACTTCAAAGCAGACCTCATTGAGTCGGTCTCTCTCAGCACCGTGAGAAAATACACAAGTAATATTTTGACTTGTGCAGGGTCTACTGTCAGCATCCCGGGGGAAATTGACGTTGCTTTCTATTTTTTATGACTTTATGCACCTGGACTCTGAAATATGAAAATACAAATTAGTGGATGAAATCAGTCTTCAATTGAAGGAATTACTATTTATAGGGGTCTTAACCAATAACTACAAAAGCAAAAAATAAATCACAATTCCAAAGTATTTTTCATCTGATAAACTCCAAACTCTAAAATCTAATTTCAAGTTTAAAACTTTCAAACCAACCAATTTTTGGACTAGTCAAAAAAACCTTCACACCCTTAATAATAACAAAGCACAACTGAAAAAAAAGAAAAAAAAAAAAAAGAATAGCCAGTCTTCTGAATACTAATGTATAAAACTATAAAAAGAAAGATGACTGCGAGTGACTCAGAGCAGCTTGACATCACTAATAAAAGCACAGCTGGAATAATAAATGAGCTAAAGCTGCAGCAGGCTGCCTGTAGAGACACCCGTCCAAAGACGAGGCACAGAACGGTAGAGATGTGAGCAGTAGCAGCACAGCTCTTCGGTGGTCTTTCCGAGAGGGAGAGAGAGACACCATGAGAGATGGAGGGAGAGGGAAACTCAAGAGCTGCCTAAATGAGGTGTTCAGTGGTCCGAGTCTTTACCTTTATTACTTTATAATTAAAAAAAAAAAAAAAAAAATTTCCTAATTTCTGGGAATAAAAAAAGACTTTAGGCTCTTTCTATAGAAGATGAAGGCATGACTCTGAAACGCTATTGTGAAATTCCTTGAACATCAGTCTTTGCTTTTTATTGGTTAATTAAAACAAAACCACCAGCAATATAATACAAAGTTCCTTATTCACTGAGGAGTTCATACTTCATATTACTACTGCCGAAGTGGCGCGAGGCAAGAGCGGACAGCAGGAGACTCTAAGAGGTCATTGAATTGAGCAATAGAGGGAATATTAGATAATTTGTGTGACAATTAACGTCAACAATGAATTTCTCTTGGGGCACAAAAGCACAATGATTACCCAACCTGGTAAATGTTGTATTAAAGTCATTTTGCAATAAGTATGTTGCGTTTACATACGATTACAATCTTGAAAGCTTCTCAAATTCCAAGAAAAAAAGCAGTTATAAGTACCATGTGACATAGTTGACCACGTGGTTTACTTAGAAGCAGAGCCAGTTATTTCGTTTTACAGATGTATTTCTCAAAAATAAAAAAAGTTCATACTAGTACCGGAGTATAACAATATAAAAAGTACAAGTAGCTGGTTCCCAATGAGCAAGTATTTCTTAGCCCACCAGAAAGAAACAATCACTACAAAATCCTGCGTCAGCGTCACCGATCAGGCAGCACTTTGAAGTAAGGTGGTCTACCAAAAAGAGTAAGTGAGGACTATCATCTGTTGAAAAGGATATACTACCATTTCATCTTTAACCAACTGGCACGCTATGCTGCCAAGGCTGGTCTGTGAGCCTGTGTAAATAATCCTTCACTGTCAGCTCACTAATGTGTATCTGCACAATATCTATTACGAAAGACATTGAAAAAGAGAGAGTCACCATTAGCAGAGCTGCTACTGTAACACAATCTGGCTTCCACAAAGTATTTATATGTAGATTACTTTAATCTGTGAAGGTGTGTGGGTAAAAACTCAAAAAAGAGGGCTACAAATGCAATCCAGAAGTGTTAAGGTACTCTGAATAGCAAAGTGTCAGACATGATCTCATAGCGTCAACATCTTTATCTTCAGTTCAAATGTCATTTAATTCTAAAGCAGGTGGCCCAAGTATGATGTCATGCACAGGCTGAAAAATGATAATTTTTTTGCATTATATCATTTAAACCTGTCGATGACAGCTAAATAAAATACAGCTGTAATGCATCACCATGACTTCACAGGGAACCAGTGCATCACTTAACTGTTGAGAGAGAAGGGAAAAAAACTGTTTATTATCTGTGGCTACATTATTGGTTCTGATGCAATACCTCTTCAATAGCATGCTTACAAATGGGGGATTGCTGGTATTTAAAAGTCCATTATTTCTGAATTTAAACTGACTTTGAATTGAGGATTAAAAGAGAAAAAGAATAGAATTCAGAATCACAGCTCAATTTTGAATGAATCCTGTCTGACAGTTTCAAGTTAAAAAATGTCTTGAAGATCTAGGCCTTACAAACAAATACAAATATATGTTTTATAATATAAAATATAATAACAAAATATATAATTATGCCTATTTAAATAAAATAATTAAAAATGTATATATTTAATACATGTATAAAGCAGGCCCAAAATGAAATTACCTGTTGAATTTATCTAACAATAATCAAGCAAATTCCAATTCTGTTCATTCCAATTCAAGTTCCTGTGTTTTGTAATTCAATTCTAATCCAAACAGAAAAGCAGCCAAATCTTCAATTTGACCCTGTCACTGAAACCACTTGAGTGCTGACCTCCAAACACATCTGAATACATCTGATCAAGCCATCATTCACTGAAAATGCTGAAGACTTCTGAAACGGTCTCAAGATTCTGCATTGTTTAAAGAAGCTTCCCTAAAGTCCTCTCGCGTCTGAATGAATCTATCATGTCACAATCGCTTTAGCTCATTTGTAAAACACATGCTATCCTTTTTCACCTAAATGCAGTTTACTAAAGTCAAAGCATCCCTGTGTCAATGGTTGAATAATCTACCATGAAATTATCAATTTTCAAAATTCCTTCTGGTGAACAATGTTGACAAAGCCCCATGACTAAAACTAAAGAGACGGAAGACTTCCTGTGAGGTTCCTATCCAATATCCAATGTCAGTGTCTCTGAGATGACGATGAAAAACATGAATAACCAGCTTTGAAGGTGCACCAGCTTTGCTATGACTCAAGCACCTCAGGGTGTTTGCTATGGAAAGGGTCCCTAACAGTGAACAACAGCTCTAATTCAGCAAGACAGAAAACCCAGAAACGCCAGCTTCAACGTGAGCACAAGCCTAGTGTTGACAAGAGGGTGGTGTGATGTCTTTAGTCCAAGATGTACCCCTGAGCGAAAGAACAGAGTCGGGAAAGAGAAGGTCTTGGCTTAGGAAGGATAATTTGTTGTGAGGTCTTGAAGTTGCTGATCAGAGTTGAGTAGACATACAAGAGGAAAGAAGTCCTACCCCCTATGGAACATGCTGACTGGTGAGCAATGAACCATGTAAAAGCCTTCAACGGTGACAGGACAAGTCAGGTAAACGGGAAGGATGATGTCCTCCTCTATTTTCTTAGTAGCTGGATGAAAGGTGCGCCCCATTTATTATTTTGGTCAATCTTTCAAGAGAAGCCCTCAAGGTCCTAAAGGAAAATTCAACAGTGAGGGCACACAAACCGGACAAAAATAATTAACAGACGATGACTTAATCTCATAATAAAGTTTGTAAAGACCTAATTTCACATGTATTTATTTAGAGATATACATTAAAAGCAAGGACTCTGGTAAAGTCATTAGGCTCTTGTGGAACTAGAAGATTTATGGCGAGACAGCCACATAAACGCCATGGCTATAAATTAACCCCGGCGGCCGACCCGCTTTCAATCAGAAAGATTCCACTTTCCAAACAGATTTGAGAGCTCAAGTTCAGCCTGAAATGGCCAGTGCTTCCTGGAAACCATCCAGTAAGATGACTTGAGCCAGCACACGTCTGGGCCGCCATGATATCATTCTGATTACAGCAGGTGCTTCAGACATATAAATCTTTCAGTGAATGAAGAGCCACATGAAGATCCCAAATGATCAACAAAACGAGAGACAGACCTTTGGTTCAAGTATTATTTTAATCACCCTATAAACAGAAACTCAAAATGGCAGGTAACATTGTTGTGTTATACAGATCCAGTACAAATCCAAATTCAGTCCATCCAAGCACAATAACTGAAGAAGCTCCAAGACATGGTTCAATTCTGCAACAAAAATTATACTTTGATTATATTATTTATTTTAATTAATATAATTTAAATATAATGCAGATAAAAAAATAATAAAAGTATAAGTTGTAAACAAATCAAATTGTATAAGTTATATTAAATTTGTTACGCAAAGAACAAACTGTAAATTAGACAAACAATTATTTAAAAAGATATATTATAAATCTCTTAACTCCAAACTAGAGGGATGCTCTGCACTGTTAAAAAAAATACATTATGAGCTTCTGGATAGTTTCAGCTTTACAAATATTTGAAATTGCTTGTCAGGTGACATATTACAGATGAAACACCCAACAAGCAAAGATCCGGGGATCGAAAGTCATTTCAATCCATCAAACAAATCAATGTCAGATCACTGTTGAGAGAGTGCGTGTATAAAGCTGAAATTTTAGCTCATAACTTATAACAAAAGTGTCTTTGGTAGTTCAATGTCACAATGTGGATTGTATTTGAATCTGCTCCCTTTCTTTTACATTTACATTAGATTATCAATTTTATTTAAATGATTATGTAACAAAAAACTTTTTGGGGTTGAATTTGCAACAAAAATAATTACTGCAACATACACTTATAGATTGTAGACAAACCACTCATCAAAAAGAAAAGAAAAATACTGCATAAAATAAAACATGAAAAATGTTTTCGATAAAAATCTGTATTTTTGTAGCTCAAACAGCAGATCACTGCACTATCAAGTTCATGGGTTCGATTCCCAGGAAATGCACGAACTGATAAAATGTTTACCTTTAAATGCAACGCATGTTGCTTTTTATAAAACCATCTGCCAAATCTAAATGTACTACAATTCATGCAATATCACTAAATTCTTAAAGATAAAAAGCAGGCAACTCTGTGATGTTTGCTGGGTACGTGACAACCATCTAACCAGCCTGCAGACTCCTGGATCCACATGTAGACTGGAAAGATGCCTGCACACACAACCAGCCAGTGGAGAAAAGAAACGGCAGACTGCAGATCAGCAGAAGAGGGAAAGACTGCTGGCAAATCACCTCAATGAACTGATGATAACATCTATTTTGTTGTCTAAGAGAAAAACAAGGGCTATAGGAACACAGGTGTGAAATCAAACCGAGCTTCGGGTGCAATCAATCAGTCACGGAGAATTATTAAATCTCTAAAGGGAAGGAAAGGGCTTGTTTGTTCTCTCACTATATCGTCATAACTGGTCTTTTGACCTTCAGGAAGACACAAGGACAAGCCCAGATCACATGGACTGTACTTTTTGGAAAATTACAAAAAAAGGGCTGTCGGGGGGGCAAAACAAACATCACTTCCCTAACAACGCAGTCCCGTTTTCTCATAAATAAACTCACCGCACAGAGACATGACGAGGGAGGGAAAACAAATTAGATCTGAGTAAGGTGTATATTACAACAGTGAATGAGGAAACATCTCATTAACGTCTAATCCTCAAACCATTAAATCTGAAAGGTCAGTAGAGGAAAGTCACCCATAGATCTAGATAATGTTTTTCATATTACTTCAGCTGATCTTGCCCTGACTGTAAGGCATCTTCTCATTCAAACCAAATTAACTACTTTTGGAGCGTTAAACAAATATACAGCCCGCTGGAACTGAAAGTTGCACATGAATGTTTTAAATCTGCCTCTGTTCCACATAAAATATCAACTGTGGTTTGCATGTTTTACAAAGCACTAAGCTGACATCAACATGCTCTCGGAACACAGCGGGTGAAAACCAGATGCTCTCTCGTTTTGACAAACCGTGAAGATGAACCCTCAGCAAGAATTAGGCAACTAGGAAAAATTTGATTCCAACTTTAACCTGTCGAAGGGTGTTTTTTTATCAAATATGGCCCTTTTAAACCATGTAAACTTTCAGAGAAAAAAAATCAGCAGAAATTACTCCAGTTTTCGGTGTCAAATAATCCTTCAGAAATCATTCTTGTATGCTTATTTGATGCTCAAGAAACATTTCTTGTTTTTCAACATTGATAATTTTGTGGCAACCTGATATACTTAAGGACTCTTTGATTAAAAAGTAAAAAAAATATTTTTTTTTTTTTTTTTAAGTTAAAATCTAATGTAACGCATCCTTGCTGGATAAAAATTGTACATCTTTAAATGTATTAAATTATCTATGGCACTATTTTAATGAGAGGGGGCAGTCGTGGCCTAATGGCTAGAGCGTTGGACTTGTAACCCGAGGTTGTGGGTTCGAATCTCGGCTCCGGCAGGAATTGTCGGTGGGGGGAGTGAATAACGAGCGTTCTCTCCATCTTCAATACCCCGCCTGAGGGGAGACCCTTGAGCAAGGCACTGAACCCCCAACTGCTCCCCGGGCACCGCAGCATTGGCTGCCCACTGCTCCGGGTGTGTGTGCACTTGGATGGGTTAAATGCAGAGCACAAATTTCACTGCTGTTTATATTCTGTATAATTGTGTGTGAGACGAATGAAAAAATCTTCTCTTCTTCTAATGCCAATCTCATACCTAACATTTTATGCATCCTAAATACACACAATCAAACATTTTCAATATTTTGTTGTATACTTTCACAAAATGGCAGCTAGATTGCTTTGAAATTATGAACAGCAAATATATTCTAAAAAATAAGTCATATCTACAGATTTCTGTTTTCTTTACATTTAATTTTTTTAAAATTAATTTAATATTTCATAATACTTTTGTCTTTTGTAAACAAGTACACCAACTTTAGAGAATAATTGTATTAGGGTAAACTAAAATAAACTGAAATATAAAAATATTGTATATAAATATTACAAACAATGTTCACACAAAAATGGAAATCATTTAATATTATTCACATTTTAAAAAATATGGAACTGGGACAAGACTTAAAGGGGTCATCGGATGCCTATTTTCCACAAGTTGATATGATTCTTTAGGGTCTTAATGAAGTGTATAACATACTTTGGTTAAAATTTCTCAATGGTAGTGTAGTGTGACATCACACAGACAGACGGCTCGATTTGAGGAAGGGGTAAAGATTTTAGTAGATAAAAAAAAACACTGGGTGGATTTTTATCATTATAGGATGGATGTGTACACACACTTCCAACACAACATTTATGTTCAAACAACTTTAAGTGAATTTTGCATCTGATGACCCCTTTAAAATCTATACATTTGTATAGTACCAAAACTGAATGAAGGCATGGTTAAAAAAAATCAACTACTATAAACCAACCCCTGAGACATAAGTGCCCAAAGTTTAAGAAACACCCACAAAAAAATGACATCATGAACAGCAGGCGACACGACCATTCCATATCCAAGCTCAAATTAGCCACCATTGACAGAAATACTCTCAAGATTCGCAGACCTGCCATTTCCCAACAAAGACGCCCATCTCAGTGAACAAAAGATTTATGAGTTAAACTGCAGGTGTTCACCTTAGATCTGACAGGACACACAGCCATGGAAGAGCTAATGCGTTCACACTCTGCTGCATTGGATTTAGGCACACAATGCAGCCAATAGTGCACTGCCCTTGGCCAGAGATCATTGGTGAGATCAACACAAGCATCGGCCTCATGGGTAACAGCGAGGAAACGACCCAATCCAACCAAACAAACACAAGCTCACATTACATCCATAACGCCATCTCTACATTGACCTGGTGTAGGAGGGGTCGAGATCCCTAATGGGGGTTCAACGATCATTGGAAACAAAACCGCTGACACAAGCTCAAACGCCACACCCTGGAGGTGACCGCATGTGGCCCGGTGGCCAAAACAGCGGGAAAGCGCTGACAGATAGAGGAAGAACAAACCGCCCAGGTGGTTTTGCCAACTGCTGGGCTCCATTTTAATGTATGCTACCACCCATGACATCACAAACCAAAGAGATCAGACCAGAACAGCCTCAAAACCCATATGATTCATCTCAGAAGAGGAGCTCTTTGAAACCGAAGCAGGTTTGGCACTTAAAAAAGGGGATTTTAATGCGAATGATGTTACTTCTTCCCATGGCCAAACCTGCGGTTTACAGGAAGGAATAAAAAGAAGAGAAATTAGATAACAGTACGAAGCAAACTCCTTTATAAAAATGGCTAAAAATGCTTTATTGACTTGGTGTGTAATAGTATCTCAACAACCTCATCATCTAAAGAGCTAGTTTCCTTGGACATACTGTCAACTAAACAAGGTTTTTCAAACCTGATTTGCCAATTAACAGTGTAATCCTACACTGGGCTTAATATGCATCTGGGAACGCAGCCAATCGTGGTATTGGATTTATTTCTAGGAACACTAGAGTCAGTGTATGATGCAGCAAATGCCTATTGATGTCCAACAGATCCTGGTAATGTGAATGTGCAATGATAAATAAGTCCTAAATGATTTACCACTTCACGTGACAATGATAGGAACGTTTCATTCAATACAATCATTATTGGCTGTACGTGCAACAGTATTCTAGGTCAATCGATGACTCTTGATCATTAAAACCAGAGGAATTCACCACCAGAAGTCATCCATTGGGTGACAGGGCATTTGTGCGATGAGTTACGGCAATAAGCTCTCTGAAATACACACACACACATAACCGCAAACAAAAAGAACACATCCCCATCCTTTGAGTGGGTGTACGTCAATGTATTTTTTTCTGACAGCACACATTTTTATCATCCTCCCACCCTTCACAAGAAATGATTAAATGAGAGGAAAGTGTTTGCAGCGTTAAATGCCGGGGCTATGAAAGTATTCCCCTGCTGTTCCTACAGAAGTGCAAACTCAGCCACGAACATGTCCCTTTCCCTGCCTTCCCTGAAAAGACTTCATTTTGAGGATGAAGAAAATAAATAATCCTGACATATAAATGATAGTCTCCACCCCTCGTTACGCTCCATCTCACTGGTTATTCTTGGATGGCTCGAGTGCTATAAGGCAGGTTAAATGGGAAATACTGTATAGCTCATGCATTTTAAAATGAAGCTCAGTAAAACTAAACATTCAGAAACGACATTCCGGAGAGAGTTTAATAGCACAGAATATGGAAAAGAGCCTGGCACACACCAGACTACTAATGAACAAGGTTATTATAGCTCTGAAAATCACAGTACTTTTAACCTTTTAACTTAACCATAATCTAATTGATATTCATGAGCTAAACTTAAATCACAATCAGGTCTGTAAACCCATCTATCATTCTCATGAAAGTGACATTTACAGTTTAAATATTTACCCTGTATTTTATACCCTTTAACCGCACCACAAATGGTTCGAACTTCATATGATGACAAACAATTGGGTGAAAATGCAACAACTAAACTGTGATTTGTTTGTTTTACACATAAATTAGATGACTGCTTCTCGTTCATGTCTAAATAGACTATTTGTTTTGATAGACTACAACTATGGGGGGGGGGGGAGTCAGGCTTTGGAAAATAAATTCAAACAATCTGAGACAGACCAATGTCTCTGAGAATTTCCTTTTGTATTTTAGACAAATATAATACAAATGTTATAGCTTACCATCAGCAAAAAAATTACAAAATTATATATGTACTGGTACATCTCAATAAATTAGAATGTCGTGGAAAAGTTTCAATAATTCAACTCAAATTTTCAATAAATCAATCAGACAAAAATGATTTTGGACTATCTCAACAAATTAGAATATGGTGACATGCCAATCAGCTAATCAACTCAAAACACCTGCAAAGGTTTCCTGAGCCTTCAAAATGGTCTCTCAGTTTGGTTCACTAGGCTACACAATCATGGGGAAGACTGCTGATCTGACAGTTGTCCAGAAGACAATCATTGACACCCTTCACAAGGAGGGTGAGCCACAAACATTCATTGCCAAAGAAGCTGGCTGTTCACAGAGTGCTGTATCCAAGCATGTTAACAGAAAGTTGAGTGGAAGGAAAAAGTGTGGAAGAAAAAGATGCACAACCAACCGAGAGAACCGCAGCCTTATGAGGATTGTCAAGAAGAAGAACTGTTGCCCAGTGGTCCAAAGTCCTCTTTTCAGATGAGAGCAAGTTTTGTATTTCATTTGGAAACCAAGGTCCTAGAGTCTGGAGGAAGGGTGGAGAAGCTCATAGCCCAAGTTGCTTGAAGTCCAGTGTTAAGTTTCCACAGTCTGTGATGATTTGGGGTGCAATGTCATCTGCTGGTGTTGGTCCATTGTGTTTTTTGAAAACCAACGTCACTGCACCCGTTTACCAAGAACTTTTGGAGCACTTTATGCTTCCTTCTGCTGACCAGCTTTTTAAAGATGCTGATTTCATTTTCCAACAGCATTTGGCACCTGCCCACACTGCCAAAAGCACCAAAAGTTGGTTAAATGACCATGGTGTTTGGTGTGCTTGACTGGCCAGCAAACTCACCATATATATATATATATATGTGTGTGTGTGTGTATATATATACACATATATATATATACACACACATACATATAAATATATCTATACATATATACACACACACACACGTATATAGGCTAGTGTTTATATAAGGATTTACACAAGTCATTTTTTATGGTGATTTTTTTCTTCCTGCTAGTTTTTGTCTTCATAATAGTTTTCATTAACAATGCTTGCCTTTCTGATGAGGCAAGTCTTACATACATCATTGAAATGATTCAATTTTCCCAACCAAAAACCACCCAAATAATCATTTCATCTCTTTCTAGTGTTTATGAGAACAAATTCATCAACTACAGTGATTTCTATTGAATTATATCCAAAGGCAGAGGATGTCCTCATCCCAAACTGACTCATAGGCCTATTCTACCCCATTAATTTTGTTTCCAACCTGCTTAAAATATGGACTCTAGAGTTCATGCAGAAAGCAGAGCTCCATCAAGCACAGGAAACTGCTGTTTGAACTCTTTGCTCGAAGTGTAGATAATTTTTCCAGAGGGACCTGACTCTAACAGCTTTTGACAAATATGATGCAAACCTCTGGGTCAGACTCTGGAGACACATTTTTCCTTTCCTTTTTTGCTGCTCATTTCCAATCCATCATACTGCTTCGCCCTGTCCGTCAGAGCCTTGTACCTCAAGCAAACCTTAGATTGGCATATCTGATGACTTGTGGTGTTGGTGTGGGTGTTGACATTTGAGTTGGCTTTGAATTGTTTGCCAAAAGCTGTCAGACAGTCAAACCTTCCACTGATTTAAACCCATATTTCACAGTACCACACCTAATTGGGCTCCTCAACAATCTGTGCTCTTAAAAGGTGTTGATTAAGAGGGATTAACTTCAAGGAGAGACCACCAACATCTCAGCACTACAGCCATGAGAGCAGGTGCGGGTATTTGTCAAAGCGTCGGAACATGTCCTCTCAAGGTTAAAGTTGTCTGGGAAAGTCACTTAATACTCTAGGGAAAATTGCAATTGGCCATAACACAGGAACACGTGAAAAGAACTGACCTCATTCCAAGACGTGGGAGAGTTTTAGAGAGAAGTGCACACAGCCGAACGTACAAGAGCAGCGGACTTGCTTCATTGCTCGTACAAATAAAGATATCAAGCTTTGAACAGTGAGGCGAGGCGGAGCAGCCGAGGTCCTCCGAGAGCCAGAGAAAGGCAACTTCTAATGAATGCAAATAGATTCGGAGTCTGTGAAGACGGGTAGGGCAGTAACCAATGTTCCATCTAATTTTTTTTCTTGCTGAGCAAAACTTCTCTATTAACTGGCACACGCTCACTTAGAGGAAAAAGCATAACACACAAAAAAGTGTTTTTTACAGTATAACTGTACACAGCGGTTCAAACAGTAATACACAGCGGTTCAAAAGTTTGGGATTAAAGTTTCTAAAGAAGTTTCTTATGCTCATCAATGCCGCATCTATTTGAAATATTATTGCAATTTAAAATAAAGGTTTTCTATTTTAATATTTTAAAATATAATTTATTCCTGTGAAGCAAAGCTGACAGTTCAGCATCATTACTTCAGTGTCACATGATCTTCAGAAATCATTCTAATATGCTGATTTATAATCAATGTAGATGATCTTAATATTGTTTGGGACCTGTGATAATTTTTCAGGATACTTTGATAAATAAAAAGTTAAAAAGAACAGTGTTTATTCAAAATAGAAATGTTGTGTTTCAATATGCACTACTATTAAAAAGTTTGGGGTCAGTTATTTTTTTTTTTTAAGAAAGTAATACTTTTATTCCGCAAGGATGTGTTAAATGGATAAAAGGTGATAGTAAAGACTTATTTTGTGAGAAAAGCTTTTTATTTGGAATAAATGCTGTTTTTTTTACTTTTTTTATCAAAGAAAAAAGTACCACATGCTCCAAAAACAATTAAACAGCACAAAAGTTTCAACACTCATAATAAATCAGCATATTAGAATGATTTATGAAGGATCATGTGACACTGAAGACTGGAGTAATGATGCTGAAAATTCAGCTTTGCCTTCACAGGAATACGTTTTCAAGTATAATTAAAACAGGAAACCAATATTAGAAATTGCAATAATATTTCACAATATTACTGTTTTTTTCTGTATTTTGATCAAATAAATACAGCCTTGATGAGCATAAGAGAGAGTCCATTAAAAACAAGGTCAATTATTTATTAGGTTTATCATATAGGCCTAACATAATACATAATATAATATCAAAACAAACTGAAGCATTTAAACTGAGATCTGTAAGCTAAATATTTTCAAAAAACTTGAACATGTGAATTCTTATAGCTATATCTAAACATTCCTATGAAGTGTAGTTTGCACAATACAGCGGTGTCTGACTGGATCTAAATATCTCTGAGTTTTGTTACCGTTCTGTGCCCATCATCCGCTATTTCCAGCACTTAATCAAGCCACTCTTCTTCAAGCCACTTTTCTGGAAACACTTCAGTAGTGTCGAAGTCGTCGTCGGATTGGTTGAATTATACAGGATTTCCGGGAGACGTGTGTGTCCCGTTCTTTAACGTTCCGCCTGGAAACAAAGATGCCGCGGTGCCAAACTCCCTCGCAAAAGAAGCCGTTGTGTTTACAAATGTGATGGCGAACGCTTAGAGTAGATTGAACGCTGGATTTCCAAAAGTATGTGAAATATTTAAAGTTTGCGCCATAGAATCTTTAAAATACATCCGAGAATTTATTGTTATTGTGACGGCATTTCCACGCCCCGAAACGTGACGCTGAACGAAACGAACTGTGATTGGTTGTTTGACATGTCGGTCAAATGGCATCATGGGCGGGCCTTGACCAATGAATGCAGTGAGACTAATTAACCGCATTCACCGGTTCTAACTCTATAGCGACATCAACTCTATAGCGGGCTGCCCGAGCATTGCTTTTTTTTTGGTTTTACTAGAGTTCAATCAAATAGCTTCTCAACTAATTTTTTTGCATTGTGCACGGCACATTATTTATCTGCGCGGCCGAGCGCAGCTTAGAGGGAACAGTGGCAGTAACCCAAGTATAAATTAGAAAAGAAAACAACGTAGGAGGAGGACAAGCTGAAACATCAGCCCTGAAAATGAGCTAAAAAACTGTTAAACCGCATCAGCCACAGTTACACAAGCAGCTGAAAGAACAGAATTAAGATTCAGCCAGTGTGTGTGTGTGTGCTTGTTTGTGAGTAAATACAGCACCAAGAAAATAAGAAACAAAAGTGTAAAAAGGGGGAAAAGAATACAGTGGTTTACAGATAACCTACCATGGTAATGAAATGACTACACACATTAAAAATAATAAATTGTGATTAATTACATTTTATTATAATAATTATGAATAATTTCCCTTGTTTTTTGGTAATTATATAACAACATTTATATTCAGTTTTAATAGTATTAATAGTAATATTTATATAAATGCTAAAACGCAGATAAAACAAACATTTATATTTAAATTATATTAAGAATATATAATTTACTTAAAAATAGTTTTTATATAATCCTTCATATGCAGGAAATGCGATTACAAATAGAATTTAAATAGTTGAAATAAAGTCTGCACGTCTGAATATTAAACATTTTCCGGGCCAGTTAAGGAAAATGCAAAAATGTTCAGTAAAATAAGACATGGGAATGGAAAAATGCATTAATGAATAGTTGTTTCTCATTCATGTTCATATTTAACTTGAAAAATGTACATTTTCACATATTAAGCATAGACTTGGCTCACCCCTTGACAAGGCACAACTTTTTTTTTAGCTACATAAGACAGAATGTGAGTTTAGAATACAAGCGCTTTAACATGGCATCTCCCCTAACTGTGATTGTGAAGTGGTTGATTTTGCTGTCAGAGACATTTGCAAATGGATATAAATCACACACAACAACTGTCCTCAGCAATAACAGACTATAAATAATTGAGGCTGTTGGTGGGCACAGGTTGCTGATTTAGGAACTCTTTGTATGCTAATTTGCTGCTGGTTAAAAATGATGTTCACAGCAGATGTAGACAGTGTCGCGTTGAGCACATTACTGTTCTTACAGGCATGTCTCCGCCACAGGGTTTCATTTGCGGTACACATCGATTAAGCAGAACATATGCCGTGCTTGAGTTGAAGGTGTTTGCCAAGAAGAATAACCACATCGTTGTTTCCAAATCTTAATGGTGGGATGCTTACTACAGATTAAAAGTGACCCTCAGGGTAACTTTCCAAATTGTTTGTCTGTGGCTGAAACATTGAACTAATTAAATGAACGGGAAGTGGCTTAAAGATTATCGAGGAAGACACAATGGCCTGCTGGCAGAGAAGCGTCTTCATTAGCTCAGTTTCAGTAAGTGAGTTTTGCTCTCCTCATAACTGACTAGACGTTTAGGTTTCCGATGGTTTTTCACTCTTCTGTAATGCGAGTTTGAGTGAATGAGTTGAAAGGAAAAGGGCAGTTTTCAATCTGTCTATCATTCTCACCCAAGCTGTCAAAAACTGCTACATGTAAAAATATAAAGACGTGTCAAAATAACAAATCTCATTCTTTCTGACATTATGAAGTCTGGAAGTCAAATATTCAACAGCATGCAGATGTCAAAAAGACTTATTCAACTGAGCTCATACGTTTACATATCCCTGCAGAATGCGTTTGGCATTTTTGTTTTCTTTTTTGCCTAGAAAAAATTAATGTTTTTTACATATATTCTACAATATAATAACTTAAATTTGGATCTTTGGTTAAATATTGGGTGTTCTTAATATTGTGTGTTGTCGCTTCACAAATCAATGACTTTCACAGCTTTGTTATGTACGGACCCCTCAATTTTCCAGATTGTTCAAACTTTTCAAAAGTCTGGGGACTATTTCAAATGTGTAGAGAATTTTGGGAAATTAAAGAATTTACAGGACTTGGAGCAAACCACAGACCCATGCAAAATTATTGCGAAAGACTACAAACAGTCAATTAGTTGCTTCCACCCAAGTCGTAAATTTGATTTATTGAATTACTGAGTTAATGAATTACTGAACGGTCGAACAAACAATGGAATTGTAAATAAAAACAGCATTTTCATGCCATCTGTTTAAGAGAACAAAGTCATGACTTTCAAGAATGTTTATGTTTGTATCCACTATATATAGTTTTTATGCACATTATGGATAATTTATTTGCATTTTTTTTGCAATATCCCAAATTCTACATAAATTCCTTCCATAAACTAATTTCAATGTAAATAGTATTTAGTTATGTGTAATATCTGTCAAATATGTCAGAGTTTCTTAACTATTTGTATCTTACGGTTTTATAATTTAATTGATTTAATGATTTACTTGTGTTGATGTAAACTTATGTGCTAGATTTGACCAGTACAGCTTAAATGACAAGGTCATGACACCTCATTAATTTTATACGTTCCTAGCAGAGCAACAGAAGCGACAGACCATTTCATTGGTTTGTGTTTGTTAGTGTAAACAGACACATTCTAGGCACAAAACGGTCTCCAAATGAGAGAGACCTGTTTACATCTGTCAGACTGAAAGTACAACTGCGTGTACTGATAAGAGATGTGTCAACGGCACGGTGGCAGTGAGAGAAAGACAGAAAAACATGCGCCTTACCGTCGTGAAGGCCAGGAGCTCCTCATCATTTAGCTTGTGAACTGGATTATTCTTCTGAAAGTCAATGCTGCAGAACAACACACCATGGTCAATAAAAGAAAAATCAGCACATAAATGAAGCATAGATTTCTTAAAGGAAACAAAAAATGATCATTAAAAAAAACCAGTGCATGCAAGAGCTTGTGCCTCGTCCATTATTCGTCCAGCTTTTTAAACATTTAAGAATTAAGACATATTTCATAAATAAAACCACAAATAATCCTTCCATTATGATTTATTTGCATAATGACATATTAGTGTAAATGCATAAGTCTCATTATTGTTTTGAAGATTCTCTCAGTAATTTGTGCTTCATTTATTAAAAGAAATGAATGAAAACGAATGAAAATGAAGTTCAACTGAGTACCAAGATAGAAAGATAGATTTTAAACAGGCTTCCTTTTCTCTGTATTTGGGTTGAAATACAATTTCATATATTTCATGAAATTCTCCTGAAATATTGCAGTAGAAACAAAGTTGTCACAGACAGTCAAAAGGATAAAATATGAGCTTGCACATCTCAACCCTCACTCTGCAGTTCAATTATTTAATCCTATTATTATAACCATAACTCAATTTTCTAGGTAACTTCAGCTACTTCCCTCAAGCTGTAACGGTCTGAATTTCTCATTTGAGTCAGAGTTCTTTACGTTAGCCTGGGATAATAAATGTATGGCGGGCTGTTCGCATTCCAACAGAATGCCATTAAACCGCATGTGCGGTTTTGCTCGACTGCACCAATGACGGCCCATAATTCACCTTCAACCATCAAGCAGCCCAATTAAGGTCCCTGTCCCTGGCCTGCATAATTACGCCCTGCTAATTATTCCACGACTGCAATTTGTCTCCTAGCAGCCAGTCGGGCAGGATGACGACCTTTCTACAACAAACTGTACCAGCCTGTTCCGTTAGCACAGGCTGGTACAAAGCTAATTAGAGAGCAGTGTAGGAGAACCCCGCACCTCCTCCTGGGGCTGAGATGGGGGTGGATGACCATCCGCTTTTTTATTCAGGATTGAGAAGACCGCTATCAATGTGCACTTGGGCACAAAAAAACATATCATATATAGAGAAACATATGTGACCCTGGACCACAAAACCAGTCTTAAGTGTCAATTTTTCAAAATTGAGATTTATACAACATATGCAAGCTGAATAAATAAGCGTTCCATTGATGTATGGTTTCTTTGGATAGGACAATATTTGGCTGAGATACAATTATTTGAAAACCTGGAATCTGAGGGTGCAAAAAAATCTAAATATTGAGAAAATCGCCTTTAAAGTTGTCCAAGTGAAGTTCTTAGCAATGCATACTACTAATCAAAAATGAAGTTGATACATTTATGGTAAGGATTTTACAAAATATCTTCATGGAACATGATCTTTACTTAACATCCTAATGATTTTTGGCATAAAAAAACCAACATAATTTTGACCCATACAATGTATTTTTGGCTATTGCTACAAATATATCCCAGCGACTTAAAGACTGGTTTTGTGGTCCAGGGTCACATATGAAGACCTGACACAGCTAGGGTTGGGTATCGAACGTGGTACTTTTAAGGGAACCAACCGAATCCTGCATGTTCTGTTAGCCTCGGTATGTATGAATGGCGGAGACGCGGTTTTGTTTAATACACTAATACTGAAGCACACGTGAACTCGCGGTAATTCTCAGCCTCTGCTTCTCACTAACTTACATGATGACATGAACACATGAACTTACAGGCTGTGAGTCACTTCCTGAGATTTTTGACCATTTCATTTGAGAAAACTAGCATCATATCATACTGTATACATACACACAGAAACTTCACGGCAACCTGTCAAAATAAAAGTGCGGCGGCTTTACATGCAACAGAAATATTACTCTTGTATTACTTTTGTACAGTATAATGTACGTCTTTATATATTCCATTTACTGACAACTACATTAACCACTTCATCAAAATTATTATTAAAACTTTTTTAAAGGAATATTCACACCATTTTTCTACCATGTATTAGGGCTGTGCGATTTGGGGAAAATATCTAACTGCGATTTTTTTGACAATGCGATTGCGATTTGATTTACGATTTTAAATTTGCAAAGTCAAGCTTCAGCTCAATATTGTCAATAATGTGCAGCACAATATGAGTATCGTTACCCTGCTGAAAAATAATAATAAAATACAATAGAAGCCATCACATAAATTCTTATAGTTTCCATAAAAACCATTACAAAATTACTGTTGTTCTATTGGTTGCCATCTGCTAGATTATATCCCACCAATAGAATGAATCAAATACCAGTAGACACCATTATAGTTTACATTAAAATCAATACAATTGCCATTATAACCCTTAAATCATTAAATTTTATTTTTACTGTTATTTTTGAGTTTTTTCTTTTCTGCAGGGAAGATTATAATGTATTACTACTTTTACAGAATTACTGAATTTCACAGGAAAGATTTGTTTATTTTTTATAAATAAAGAACTATTTCTTTAGTCAATTATTAAAGTACTGATTTATTCATTTTTAAGGATTTGGGAAAGAACAAGTGGGAAATGTGCTGAATGTTTCATTTCATCCAAGTGAAATTGGCAAGCAGTTAGACTTACTTTACATTCGTTTTAAACGCGGAGCCAGGCACGAGTTGACACAGGTAGATGCGCTCGTGAGAAACTTGCGGAGCAGAACCAGGCGCAAGACCGTGAGTATTAAAGAGCATTACGAGACAGGCTGTGTGTAAACGGCTCGTCCGTGAGATGCGGGAGACGCGCAGCGTGGGGCAGAGCGGAGCGAGTATGAGAAGCACGGGCTGTGTGTGCGGTCTTCTGAATTAGAGAACATGCATTATAAACTTATTTCAAATTAATCTGTTGGGGAGATAAAATGTGTAAGATAACGTTCATGTAGCCTACTAATAAAAACATCTAAAAATGTATCTTTTATTCTCCAGTATGGAACGCAGAACCTAAAAGGAAGCTCTTGATATACGTTGTGGCGCAGCTCTTGCAAATTACCTTTTTTGTTCATTGTCTGGCATTTCGAAGCTGAAGTTACATACGTTTTTCTTTAGTTTTAATTTGCCTAACTTTCGATCTGACCCTTTGCAGTTGGCTAGAGCAGTGCTGATCGGGGAGAACGGGGGTGCGCTCACTCTATTGGTTAGTAAGACTGCCACTCAAGGCTGGCAGTCATGCATCTGCTCCGGAACGGAGTAATATCGTGTCCACATCGCAGGCTTTGCGATTAGCAAATCGCAACGTCTCAAATCGCGATTCGATTTCGATTAATCGCACAGCCCTACCATGTATTCATTTTAACAGTAAACCTCTGTTTGTTTGCCAAAAACATAAAAGGGTTTAATTTTCATTTGATTAAAAATAAATTAATGTTTCATGTCTTCATTTGATTATCAGAAAAAATGTAAAGAATTTCTGGAAGAAAAATAATTGTAATTATGGACCTTTTTTCACATTTCCGGGTTTCTCAGCAGCGGAAGTCGTCATAGTTGGGTAAATTTGAATGGGAGAGTGAAGAGCAAATGGGAATGGAAGAAATATATTTTTTTAATTCCCATTTGCTCAAATAGCAAAATAAAAACTCTATGATAGTGTTTTCATGACTTTCAATAAAAAGAAAAAAATTGAGAGACTGATAACGGCAGTCAGAAGAGCAAACGATGTCAAATTGGCCATCCCTCCCATAGACGCTGCATTAGAAACACCCTTGCATTAGCGTAAACTTTTTTTGTAATTTGATGCAAAAGTAATATAATAGAAAGAATAGTGTTATAAATGTAGATTTAAAAAAAAAAAATACAAATACAAACTTTTGAGGATTTACTATGCTGATGACCGTTAAACACGTCATAACAGTCTTGTGAAAAGGGTCCATTGTTCAAAATGTTGAAATTGAGAGTTTTGGACTTATTTTTTCACTGAAATCAATGTTTTTGTTGTTACACAGAGTAAAGTACCGATAAAAGGTACCGGTAAATGTGAACGGTACCCAACTCTAGACACAGCACTTCAAAGTTACTAAGATAAAACAAGTCTCTCAGCAATAACAATGATGTACTAACATCCCAAAAAAGCTTGTAAAAGTCAGGAACTAAAATTACACAGTCAGGAACTAAAACTACTACAGCTAGCTGAGGCGGCAAAGAGGAGAAACTAATTTTTGAGGCAGCAAAGAGGTCTCTATGAAACATTTTGATTGGAGCCTATGAATTTAAGCTGTTGAAGTCATCCAGAGGACCTGTTGAAGTCATACTCGTGAAACGGTTGGCTTGGGCTTTGACAACCTGATTTTCAGAAGTATGTTCAATCTCACATGCACAAGGTAGACCCTTAAAACAGTCTATAATAAAGTGTCACAAACCAAGAGACATATACACACATGTTAATTTAACACAGTGTATGTTTAATTTAATGACAGTGGCGGTATATGAAACTTTTACCTTCACATTCCTCTGCAAAATCCAAGATTTCAAACTTCTATTATTCATAGTGAAACTTTTAAACTTCTGTTTTAATAAAACAGCAAAATCCTTGCTCCTCACAAATTCATATGTGGATTAAATTAAAATAAACGTAAAATGCTGTTTTAATAAAACTGAACTTAAGGAATGGTGATTTAAATACCTAAAATAAAGTAATTCACACAGCTACTGATTTAAATACTAAAATAAAGAATTTTCAGCACACATTCGTTTACTGTTTTAGTAATGTCCAAATCTACTTGAGTAATTGGGGGTTGGGAATTTTTCGCATGTCCATAGGTCTTAGCTTTTGCTTGAGTAATTGTTGTACACATCTATTGGGAATTTTCGCACATATTTGGCCAGCATAGGTCTTACTATTGGAGCTTTTGCATTGTTGCAAACACAGGATTGTCTTAAGCTTTTGCATTGTTGAGACTTAAAGTAAAACAAAAATTAAATTAAATAAAAAAAGGCTTTACTCAAATATCAAAACCTAAATATTATTTTAATATTACATTAAAAAAAGGCTTTACTCAAATATCAAAACCTAAATATTATTTTAATATTACATTATCGATCACTGTTGTTACTTCAGAGTACCTAGATACTGGTGCCCATCCTGTTACTATGGTCACCACTGAAACATGACATATCCATATTGACTGAGACACTCACCATGTGGCCAGTATAAGGGTCTGTTCCTCAGCGCTGAGGTCCGGAAGATCATGTTCAAATGGTTCTGCCAGGTTAATCTGGTTCAGGACTGTATCATCACTCAACTGATGATCCTATAAAACACACACACAGTCATGAGAACCAGAGCAGATCCCAAAAGAGATAAGAGAAAAAAAGAGAGAAAGAGTAAACAATTTAAACACCATTTTTTCAGTTATGGCAACATGACATTTATTATTGTATTAGGAACAGCATTTATAATGTTGCCCATCCACTTGTCGAACTTTACATTATTAAAGTGTCATAAAACAAGCATTTAGCTCTTTAATCCCTTTTGAAGGGTTATTTCCTGAAATAATACCTCAAATGAGAAAATGATGCTAGCTCATGCATCAAGAAATCAATCATAGTCAGCATTGATACTTATTAGCTAGGGCGGGGCATAAGCAAATGAACATGTTCCTCTGCTTTAGCCTCTTTAATATCTAATTTGTTGACATTCAAACTCAATTCCCATGAAATTAAGTCTGACAGCTCTCACACACAGACATTCTACCTGAAACGCCTTCACACGCAGACAGACGACAACCAAGTGCAACTGGAGTGCTATCAGCTCAGAGTTTGTAAGCAATACTGATCTTATCACGTTTAATCCCAAAACTCAAGTCATCCTGGAAAAAAATATTTAATGCACTTTTTAGGACCACAACACATAAAATGGGGCCAGCTAAGGGGAAACAGAGATAAGGTCCAGGAATTTTCCGTAAAATCTTTGTCTGTCCCCAATTTGTCATATTTGCAGCCAAAGCCGATAACACCAGACAGAGCAATGCCACTGCACAGATCAGCCAAACAGCAGATAAAACTCAACCGCCGTCCAAAAATGTGCAATAAAAGTAAAGCACTGCCTCAGGGTGAGAGGAGAGAGACAGCGTGAGGAAGACGGGAAAGAATGGGACAGATGGAAATCTGCATACAATTTATTTTTCACGACCTTCACTGCAGCTCAATGTCACGTCTGCTGTCAGCACAATAAATGTCGCCCCCTGATGGATGGGATAAGTACTGCACCGTTCTTGCCCCTACAGGGACTGTGACGGGCATTCATGTACCCAGGGGCCAAAATGATTACTCAAGAGCCAAATGGGAGTAAAAATTGTAGAAATGTAAAAAATAACCCTCTCTCATGTAAGTGATTCAAATGACATGAAAAGTAAAAGAAAATAATTATACCCATATTACACATGCTCATCTTGCATACGATGCTCTAGTGACAACAGCTAAATACATTTATTGCAACAGAACAAATACAATTAAACAAAACAAATAAACTATTAAATATAATACAATAAACTGAAAATACCAACATTACAAATAAAATGGTCTATAATTTCTCTTAATTCACCTGCCATTGAAATGACATTGAGATCATTTTAGACCCTTTATGTACCTTTGGTAAGAGTTCTTTAGGTGTTGATATGAGGGAGGGACTCTCAGAATTGGACACAGGTGAACTGTCCTTCCGTTTCACATCTAAGATGAGCTGAGCCAGAAAGTTCTCCTGAAAACGAGTTCTCTTTCCTAAAGCACCTGAGAGAGACAAACAATTATTTAATCATTCATGCATTCCATCAATATTGCTGGGTCACATATTTTCTTTCATTCATTTCATCTTCCATTTACTTCAGTCACCCATTGCCGTTTATCCTTCCTTCAGTCACCTGCACAGAACAATTTTTCTTAACATTACATAATATTTCTTACCTATCATGTTAACATCGATTCTTGCCAGATCGCGGGCTGTTTTCAGGTGTTCTTTGGCCCTGCGATACTCATAGTAGGTCAGGCAGGTATAACTGCACTCCAGGTGGAACTGAATGGCCAGGTTCCTGTGCGTGTTGTTGGTGAAGAGCTCCTCACATTTATACACTACAGAAAGAGAGGAAGGACCAGTTCATGAGACACCATTTATATTTATTTATACACATTCTTCTATATATATATATATATATATATTCAGCATTTATTATATTGCCATTTATCTCCAGCGGACAATGCTAAATGGTTGTATAATGCATTGCACATTAATAGATGTAAAATCATTATGATTATCATAGATACAGTATGAGGTTGCACTGCAAGGGAACAAACCTATTGCCTATATGGTTAGGATATGGCTGGATACCTACCCACAGGGACCCAAAATAAATGAAGAATGAATGATGAAAAAAGAGATAAAAAGGAAAGAACGGATGGAAGATAAAATGGAAGAAGAATAAGGATGGAAAGGAGAAAATAGGAAGGAATAAAATAGTAGAGAGGAGGAAGAAAAAAAGCAAAGTAAGGAATAAAAAAAGGAAAGAAGGAAGGAAGGAAGGAAGGCTGGAAAATGGAAGAAATAATGAATGAAAGGAAGGAAAAACAAATGAGGGAGAAAGGTAGAATAGAAAAAAGAAACCGGAAAGAGAACGCAAGAAGGGAAGGAGGAGAAGAGTAGAAAGAATAAGGATGGGAAAATGAACAAATGAAGAAGAGTAAGGAAGGATAGAGGAAGAAAAAAGAAAGGAAGGATAAAAAAATGGAAGAAAGAATGAAAGGAGGAAGAAAAGAGGAAAGAAAAAAAAAAGGAAAGGATGAAGAAAAAGCAGGAAGAATGAAGGACAAAAAGAGGAGGCAGTAAGAAAATGGAAAGGGGAAGGAGGGAAACCTAACTGAATAAATACTCTGTCCACAGCTGTACATCCACCTTCACCAGTATTATAGTATGTATGAAAATGTGAACACTATGGCCCTTCATAAAGCTGAGCTGGTTCGTCACGGTGACCTTCAGCGTGATCTGCGTGACGATCTGAGTGTTTTAAAGTCCCCTCATTGCAGATTAAAGCTCACTTAGCAAGGGAAAGCAGCACCTTTCCTCACATATACTACCAGCTCCAGATCATTGATGGGCCAGTCACGCACATGTATCTGTGTGTGCAGATTGCAGACCAAAGAGAAGCGCTCATTTCTTATCCTTCACAAAGAGATGCGACACAAACGGTGATTACCTCATGTTAACAAAAGAAATCAGCGAGAAAAGCAGTCATAAAAATATCACTAAAATAGCTGAAACTCATTTTGAATTCATCATGCATGCAGCCAGCTTTCAATGTCACATCTTCAAATGTCAAATGTTATAAAAGCACAAATATCTATCTTTCATATTTAAGTCAGGTTACACTATTTTAAGGTGTCCTTGTTACAGTAATTATACATATATGTAAAGAGTATAATTAGTTAACTACATGTACTTACTATATGATTAGGGTTACTTGCGTGCAATTATGCATGCATAATTAATTGTTATTATAATAGTAAGTATTAAACTACATGTTCTCACCTTAAAATGACTTTTTTCAATTGTTACACTATTTTAACCTTTAAGTCCAGAGTATAATTTTAACACAGACATTTAACCAATTAATTGTTATTATAATAGTAAGTACACGTAACACCTTAAAATGAAGTGTTACCTTTAAGTCATTTAACAGACATTTAACTAATATGTAGACTCTAAAGTAGCCATGGCTAAATTGTTTAAAATCAACACATCATGCAACTCAATTTTTAATTGATTGACAGCCCTTCTGAATACTCCTAAACCTTTGCTACTCTGAATACTAAAAACGCCACCAAATCAGTTTCCTACAGATGCCCTCTTGAAAGCGGTCGCCTACAAACCTGCGTAAACATCTTCAGTGGACCAGTGAAACCCCAGTACGGGCTTGACATTTACTAACCACAATGATAAAAGACCTGGACCAATATCCACTCACCCATGTTACTCACCGAATGTAAACGCAGATTAAAATATAATTCACTTTTATTATTTAGCAACTCATAAAATGCTCCATTGACTTCAAAGTTGGTGATAAATAAGAAAAAAACTGCTCAGACAAATTTGCTCGAAACATAAACCCTATTGAAATCTCATCTTGTGGTTATGCCCGAGCACAGCTCTTGAAGTGAAATACGACCTTAGTGTTCGGAGAAATCCTTTGTGTTTTTGAAAATCCAAAAGTACTCCGTGTCCTGTGGGTGCTCGAGTATTGACAGCTAGGGTAAACCTATAACAGAGTGTACTTTTATTCAGCTTGAACTGTGTAGAACATCAGCTTTTCATATTCACAGAGGTTAAAGCATGTGGAGATGCAGTCTGAATAACTTTGGAAGAAAATTGTCAGCATGTGAGGTTAACATTGATTCACTCGTGTCTGCATCTCAGATCATAAGACTTTCTAGCTGGAATATAAAACCATGTTTCAGTTCAAATGTATTTGGGCTTTCAGCTGCAACAGATCTTTCAGTAACAGATTCTGTTTGTGGGAGTTCAATTCCTGCCATTAGGAGCTCCATAATGACATCTGGTCAGCAAGGATGGATTATGTTTCTGTGAGGCCCTCAGTGGGAGACATACTAATACAATTAGATAGCAAATATGACGAATACACTTGCAATCGCAAGATATAAAGTTGCATAAGAGTTATGCATTGCAAAAGAGAGAAAACAACATACCACGACTAGTACAACTACAAAGCCGCACTAATGCTAAAAAGAGGTTATGAACATATCACTTTGTTTATTTCATTATCAACATGCATTCAAGCACAAACACTTTAATAATTTTACATCCTGGTACCAAGAGGTCCCAGGGCTCTGGTGCCAATGTATACAAGACACACATGCTTGTCAGACTTGGAAAGCAATCGCAAAGCAGCTATTCCAGGCATTCCCTTCCACAGCTCAGCCAGCTAGATTAAGGACAAAGCAAACCAGTATAGCTGTTTGGGTAATGAATTTAACAGTCCAGAGGATTTGAAAGGCAGGTGTGTTGATTGTTTAGATGTAGCCATTCCCGCAGCAAATTGATGCCTGAAGGACAAAAGAGTGTGTGTGTGTGTGTGTGTGTGTATGAAGGACAAAACTCATGTAAACCGGGTTTCCTAATCAACAAAACAGTTACAGAACTACTATAACACCTTTTGTCAAATCCAACTGTTTTTTTTTCCTAGAACATGCCACAAATATGAATTTGAAGTTAAACCAAGCAGACCTCGTTAGAAATGTAAGGGATAGTTCTCACAAAAATAAACATTCTGTCATTACTCAACATCAAGTTCTCAATCAAGCAGATTTGTGACCCTGGACCACAAAACAAGCCATAATGGTAAATTATTCAAAATTCAGATTTATATGTCATCTGAAAGCTGAATAAATAAGCTTTCCATTGATGTATGGTTTGTTATGATAGGACAATATTTGGCCGAGACAATTATTTGAAAATCTGGAATCTGAGGGTGCAAAAAAAAATCTAAATATTGAGAAAATCACCTTTAATGTTGTCCAAATGAAGTTCTTAATGCATATTACTAATCAAATTAAGTTGAAATATTTACAGTAGGAAATTTACAAAATATCTTCATGGAACATGATTTTTAGTTAATGTCCTAATGATTTTTGGCATAAAAGAAAAATCTGTAATTTTGACCCATACAATGTATTTTTGGCTATTGCTACAAATATACCCCAGCGACTTAAGACTGGTTTTGTGGTCCAGGGCCACATTTGACATTGTGTTCATTTCATGCGATGTGCTCCAAGTATGTGTGTGCACCATTGTTTAGATGTAAATAAAAGCCTAGATTAAATCGGTTCATCAAATAAAGTGATCAAATCTCTTGGCAAGACTTAGATTAAACCGTTTGATTCAATAGGACTGCACAAAGCCAAGCAAGGCACACGATACAGGTCACGTTCGAGCAGTTGGAGAGGAATTCATCTCGTTTGTGAGACTGCTGTTATTTGTGAAGTGAATATTAGATATTGTTTGTTCCTGCTGGTCGATACACTCTGCTTCACAGTGTACAATCCATGAACAACTAGCAGTTAGTCAATACTAATTTTACAACTCTGCAGGTATTCCAGGTTTAGAGAGATGCTCTGTCAAAACACAAAAATAAATTTGCCCCTGACTTTTAGCTGATTGGTTCCACACAAGGCAGTGGTTCTTAGATTTTTCAAGCCCTCTTTAAGACAACAATTTTTTTGAATGCTAATCAATACTTGTCAGATTTTGCAACCTGAACATTCTGAATAATGGATCGAATTGTTGCAAAAAGTTTTCCCAAAGTATAATGAGCTTTTAGCCATTTACTTTCAACTCTGTCAATGCTTCTGCTAAATAATGAAAAAAGCTCTATTTAAAAAAGACTGGATGTGTACTACTTACTGTTTTGTTTAAAATGAAAGGCAAATTAAACTTTAATTAACATTGCAAAAATCCATAACAGAGAAAATGGCTTTAAAAATTATAAATAAACATTGCTCTGATAATGAAGGAATAATTCACCCCAAAATTACACTTTTGCAACCTACTCGCCCTCATGCTAATTTTGTCTTCCTGCTGAGCACAAAAAAGCTGAATAAGAGGTTTAAATACTAGTTTGTCTAAAATAGGTATAGTGAAATTTTCCATACGACTTGTCTGCTAAAGTTATATGACATATGTCAGGAACAGTTTGAAAGAATCATTACTCATAAAATCTTGCATTCAGTCACCAAAATATAGCGAATCTATACATATGCAAGAACATCTTTGTATGCAAAAAGCTCATCACGCTCCAAGTCAAATATAGAGAGCAAACTGAATAAAAGCTTCATAGGCTCCAGAACGTATTGTCTAAATGCCAGGTTTGATTTGGCAGACATGAGATTTAAATTTCCCTAAAAATATGGGTTCTCATAACTTGAAAACCACAGACCTAGCTACACTTGAAATTACAGAATGAACGAAGATATGGAAACCTTAAAAAGCATTAGTCCTACACAACCGTGTGTATGTTTTAAAGTCCACGTCCAGATATTCAACTGCTTGTTATTTCCACTTAAAAAGGTATAAAATACCTCAGAGGTCAAGCATTCAGAGTATCGACTGAAGTGAATCCCTGGCGATCCCCTAAATTCCCCACAACTCTCTGTGAAGGACAGTGAATGCTTTTGGCAGTCAATACTGGAACTGACAACACACTTCAGCGAGGTGTTATTCCAGCTTTGAAAGCTTCACAAATATAACATCATTCTGCAAATTCAGCCTTGCGTGCCATGAGAGACAGGCATGATGTTGGGGTCTTCTGAAGCAGATCCACTCACCAACACAAGACAGAATTATCGCCAGTATCCTCTTATAAATATCGCATCTTAACATCTCTGCTGATTATCTATATTGGGGTGTAGCTGATGCGTGTCTGATTAAAAGGCAGCACAGGAAACTCATTCCGAAGGCACAGGAACCCAATTAAGATGCTGCTTCGCTGCAGAGCTCATCATTTGGTCTGTGATTCCCTGGTGAATCCACATTAACATCCAGAACTCTTCAGAGGAACGGGTCTATATCCTGCCACTAAAGCAATGCAATCTTTGACTCCCTTTTTTCACCTCAGACACCATTTCAAGGGCATCTACAACAAATTCTTCAGTTCACATAAAGCACTAAAAGGAAAGTGCTGCCTCATGTTTGATGCTGAGACCTAATTTCATCTGGATGTTGAATAGTTTGATTCATTTGCAATTCATAGCATTTTCAATCTTGAATGAATAAATATAAACTAAGCAGCCTAACGGCAACATAAAACTGTGTCCTCTGCCCAGGCTTTTTTATTATCTGAGTAACCGAATGACTTCCAATCAACTTTGAGATAGAGGCTATATGTGTTAATTCAGTGTCAAGTGATCCTTCAAAAATCATTCTAATATGCTGATTTGGTGCTCAAGAAACATTTCTCATTTATATAAATTTTGACAAAAGGTATGCTGGTTAATATGTTTGTTGAAACTTGTAATTTTTTTCAGGAGTCAAAAGAACAAGTTTTATTTGCAACAGAAAAGAAAAAACAGGCAAGAAAACCTAAAAATAATTTTGAACACAGTTTTCATTAACACATCCATATTGAGTAAACTGTAAAACCGTCATTAAACCTGACTGTGTGAGAGGTCTGAAGGAGGGCCGTCTGACACAAGGGTGTCATGTTATGTTAAGTCAGTGGTGACATAATCCTGATGTGTGTGAAATCCTGTTCCAAAAAAATCTAAATCCTTCTGAAACGAACAACAAATGAACAGAAGTAATGAATTAGCCCAAAGGGAAATGCACACTTGATGAGATTTTCAATGGCATACTGAGATATCCCAAACTTGCCACCTTTGGTGTCACTGCGTCTCTATTTTACACACAAACATGAAGTGCAGACATCATCAGTTCATACAGTGCACAGCATAAATGAGTACACCCACCCCCTCTGAATAAATATAAAAAATGTATTTTCTTAATGATCACTAATATTATTCATGGAAAGATGGTAAAATTTAAATGTATTAAACATTCTTAATAAAAAAACAACAAAATGTATGACAATATTTTCTGTAAAATAAGTAAATTAGCCAATTTTGTTTAAATGAAGGATTGCAGAAATGAGTACACCCGAGATTTAATTCAGAAAATGTATAATATTCTTGTACTTAGTATGTCCTCCAACTTTAAATATACTGCTCTGAGTCTGACACTTCTTGGCACTGACTTGGCACACGACCTCCGTGAATGCTCTGGTCTTTTGCTCGGCTCGTCTCTACAGAATCCCCCACAGCTGCTCAAGAGTGTTAAGATTGAGTGAAATACATGTCCACTGAAGGATTTTCACCTTGGGAGAATGAATATCTTCATTGTCGTGCTGAAAAAAATGCCCAATAATGCCAGGAATGAGGGGAGGGTAGCATCTTCTTTTTCAAGTTTTTGTATTCCATCACACAGTAGTGTGTGAATTCATGACAGCATTGATAAAGCACAACTCCCTCACACCTTCAGCACTCATTCATCCCTATATAAAAACTTTACTACAACTGAAAGTCACTGTGGGTACCAAGCACTTCTCACTGTACTCCTCCAGCAACACCAGAACATTTTGGATGCTTTTGGATCCGAAATGATTGACTTGGTGGTCTCTTGAGACCAGAGTATGGATTCCCAGAAATCTCTATTTTGTAAATATGGGCCTTAGAGGTTAATTGAATTATTTTTCTTTGGCTACAGTAGGTCATTCTAGTGGTGACAACAACCATGCATGTCACTTCTGCCATCTGCGTCATACTCTGTGAGATAAAGTGTCACTCTTTTCATAGCTTTTGCCGTCTCTGAGACACTTGGATGTTATGTCTCCTGCTCTTTTTCTAGCAAAAATGCACTTATCTCTAAATGAAAACTTAAAGTGAAGACCTGATTATTTCAGGAGCCTTGTCACAGGTCCATTGTTTTTGAATGTCAGTGCTACTTCTGCTATATTTTCACACTTAACAAAATTATTTGGTATTCCTCTTGTAACATTGTCCTCTTTTATGCTAAGAAATAAGTCACCTGGCAGTTCTCTCCCAAGTGGTTCCACTGCTACAAGTCCGAGTATGATTCAGTGGGCTATACAAGCCTTAATTGTCAGGAAATTACTTGTCTTTTACAGTTTTGGTTCAATATACATACCTGTTGATCAAAAATAGCCTTAAACCTATACACTTGTTTTTTTTTTTTCAGGAGGGTGTACTCATTTTTGCAATACAACATTTTATCACTTTGATAAGAAAATCATATTTTGCTGAATAATTTTGACATTCTTCTTTGGTAATTGATCAAGCAGGCTGGTTGGAACTGTATATATCCAAAGAACCCTAACATGTCATCTAAATAAAGAGTAATTGCTGAATTTGTTAAGGTTCAGAGGGGGTGTACTCATTTATGCTGTGCACAGTACTACCACTGTCACTGTCACAGAGAAATAACCCCCGAGTTGACATCATCTTCCTTAAAAATGACCCACTTAATAAGAGCTGACAGCGGTGTCATCTCTCTGCTAAAGAGCATCTCACGTCGCTGACATGTGCCTTCAGCAGCTGATGTGATGTCAGGATCTGAGCTGTGAAGAAATCTGAAATCCTGTTTAACACTTCTGATTCCTATTCCCCCCTCACCCCAAGGACTTTTTTCCAAATAAAAAGCCCACACACCAGTCTGAAGTCAGTTTAAAAACTATACTGCAATAGACACCTGGACCAAAAAAAACTAAGATCTTTTTTTTTTACTGCCACAAATGAAAATGCTGACTGCTTTGCCATGCTAAGCTATTACACATTTGCATTTCAAGATTGTACTGAAATCACACTTTTTTTATTCCTAATACATGCTTTTTTGATAATTTCTTCAGCTTCAACAGTAAAGACAGTTTTTTGTCATTAAAATATTATTTTTGTTAAAACTTGTTGACATTTAGTGCAACAATAAGCATTCACTTTTTCCAGCACCCTGGGTTCAGGAAGTATTTTTCTCATATATTTTTCTCCACATCATTTAAAACGAAAAAAAATCCTTAAGACTTAAATCAAACTGACCAGAGCTTAATCACAATATTTGGTTTGATGCAAAAACTAATTTGAAAATTAGAAAGAAAAAAAAATAAAATAAAAATAGTTTCACAGCAACCGCAAATTCACTGATTGTGGAATCTTACTTCGAGATTATTAGTAGGATATTATTTTGAATATTTAATCATATTTTAAGATATTTAAGTCTTTGGCTTCTACAGAAGAATAATCTTTGTAGTTCACTCTTAAATATTAAGGTGCTTCACGATGCCATAGAAGAACCTTTTTTGTCTAAATGGCTTTAAAGTGCCCCTATTATGCCTTTTCGAATATTACCTTTCATGCAGTGTGTCATGTAGCAGTATGTGAACAACTTTTTGCAAAGTTGTGAATCCGATAAAAGAAAAAAAAATAGTTGTGCACGATAAATAAAGTTATTGTCTAAAAAAAAAAAAGTCTGCTCTCAATCGCCTAAATGAGTCGTCAGGAATTCGCATCTTATTCTGTTATGGCTGAACGTCACGAAGTAACACATTTGCATAATGTCCGCCCAGGTTCACAAACGTGTAAAAAAATACAAACAGTCAAATTTCCATGTGGTTAACATGTCGAGAAGACACTGTATCCTGCACTGTGGGAGTAAATTTGTTTTTTCTCATCTTATAATTACCACAAACATGACACTTACCACTGAGAAACATTGCAGACATGCTCACTGAATATAAACCTAACAGACCATTCAGATCAGTAGGATCGAGTCAGTTAGAAATGCCAAGGGTTCACACAAAACAGGGAGGTCGCTTTTAGCTATTTTGCCGCCCGCAGTTGGAATCAGCTTCCAGAAGAGATCAGATGTGCTAAACATTAGCCACATTTAAATCCAGATTCAAAACTCATCTGTTTAGCTGTGCATCTGTTCGAATGAGCACTGGGCTACGTCTGAACTGATTGCACCATGTATAATCATTTTCTATTCTTAAACTCTTTTAATTCATTTAAAATCAATTTTTTTAATTATAATTATTAATGTCTATTTCACTTCCTTTTATGTAAAGCACTTTGAATTACAGCCGTGTATGATTTGCTATATAAAGAAACTTGCCTTGCCTTGAGAAACGTCCTGCTCCTGATCTTGTTTTTCAGCCACTGCAACCTTTCATCATCAGACTCAGGCTCGAACTGGAAAGGTACAATCGATACCATCTTTTCTATGTATTGATAAGTCTCCATCATCCCGTTATGTATTGGTGTTTTGTTTACGACATGCGCTGTACACGGTAGACCAATCACAAAGGACTGCACCATCTGACCAAATCACAGCAGTAAGGGCTTTGCATGGGTCGTTACGAATCATTTAGAATGAGGTCAAATTAAATAGATTTTTTTGAGAAAACTAAAGTGTTTTTTTTTTTTTTTTTTTTTTTTTTTTTACCTTGGATGCATGTAAACCTGCTTTAGGTGACTCATAAAACAATATTAGCAACCTTAATGGCATAATAGGGGTACTTTAACACCTTTCTGTTTCACAAAAGGTTCTTTGTGGCAAAAGAAGATTCTTCAGATTATAAAAAGGCAAGAAACAGATGGTTCTTTAAAGAACCTTTGACTGAATGGTTCTTTGGAACCAAAAATGGTTCTTCTAAGGCATCGCTGTGAAGAACCTTTAAGCACCTTTATTTTGAAGTGTTCTTGATTGGTATATCTTAAAAGAGTTACATTATCTCTAAAAATCTACTTCTTTTTGAAGAACAGGGAATTTCGTTTTACCTCCAGGACTCTTGCTGCACTCTATTTGGCACTGCACTGCGATCTCAGGTAACAAGAACTCTAACAGTGTGTGCGTGTTTTCTTGCCTTTCTCGATGCAGCTGAGCACGAGGTTGAAGAGCTGTGGGGATCTCTCCTCTAGTATCTGCTGATGTAGACTGACATATCGCAGTGTCCACCAGGGCAGCAGCTATTTGCAAACACGCAAACAGAGAGACAAGAACCCAAGTTACATTTCATACATAGTCTTCAGTGTCACATGATCCTTCTAATATGCTGATTTGCTGCTCAAGCAAAGGTTTTCCTACTTAATATTTGTGCAAACCATAATATATTTTTTTTATTTCCAGGATCCTTTAATTAATTGAAAAGAACAGCATTTTAGTATTTTGTAACATTATAAATGCCTTAACGGTCTCTTTTTGTCAATATTAAAATAATTTTTCAACAACAAAAACCTTACTGACCCCAAACGTGAACATTAGTGTACAGTACACACATTCACGTCGAGCAAGAGACTCCCTATACATTTAAGTTTGATGAAGAAATTCATTTTAAAAGAACTGTAATTTCCTAACACAACATACTGTTAGTTCATCTGTTCTAGACAAGCAACATTTATGCGTTATGACTGGAGAGTAAATGTGGTCCACTTTCACTCAGTTACACAGTCCAGGACGAAAGTATCTATATTGTAACACTCATGTCACTAAAAAGAAACAAAACAGGAGAACCTGGCTTCATTCTGTATGCAAACAAACTCCCAGAGCTGTAATGTTCAGAGAAAGCATTTACTAACTTCTTTCCACACAACACACAAACAGTCAATCTGTATGCTGGTGTATCTGCCCTGTAAATGACCAGAGTCAGAGTTTAGTGTTTGTTCTTGCACTAATGAAATAACATTCTGGAACATGAAGCAGTGGGGTGGGGTGACATGCAGCGCCTCTCCCTCAACTAATCGCAGCAGAAATATTTTCACCCCTGTGCTTGTAGTCGTACAAGGTGAAATAATAAATATATAAAAGTATTAGTAACGCCTGTAATACCCACATAAATATTCACAGAAAGAAAAAAGACATGGTACAGCATGTATAATGGGGCTTCATAGCAGTTATACTATAAGAGAGTTCAAGACCTGCTGGGAAAATAAACAGTTTTATATTTACAATTAAATACTAAAAGATACTATACTGCATTGAGAGAGAGAACAGTGAGGCTCCTGATTTTGAATGCATGAGAGCCACATCTATCTTACACATAAATAATTATATTCTGTTCTGACTGACAGCATGAAACAGCAAGAACTACACCTTCAGTTCTGCTAATTATGATTTTTTAAGTTTTCTGAGAAAGTGGGAAGCACATTTAATGTATAATGAATCAAATCGCTGACATTATCGACAGGCTGCTTTCTGTGGAGGTGGGCTGCATAACTCCTGTGACTTTACAATTAATGTCTATATGGTGCATGGCAATGAAAGTGTATCTAGGATGTTACTTTCTTGCTGTAATGAGCATAAGCAGTTTTAACCAGAATTAATCATTGTTTACAACATGGTAGGTGACATTGAGAATAACATTTTAAATAGCAGTCAGTTCTTTACACAAAACAACTGTAGGGTTTATGAAGAATGTAAATTATGTAAGTAGTATGGATGATTTTTGCTGTTTTATGACATTTTTTGTCATGCATGGAGCTTGATGGCTTTACTAATAGATAAGAAGATTTTCTTTTTTCTTTTAATTCAGGAAAGATAAAATTAATCGAAGGTGACAGTAAAGACATTAACAATGCTGCAAAAAATGTAATTTCAAATAAACGCTATGCTTTCGAACTTAATTTACAAATCCTGAAAAAAAACATCACAATTTACACAAATATATTAAGCAGCACGTTTCATGATAATACTGACAATATTAAGCAGAATGTTTCTTGACCTTAATATCAGCATATTAGAATGATATCTGAAGGATCGTGTGACACTGAAATTAAAATATAACTCAATTTTTTCAGATCCACCAGAAGAAGTTACACTGCACTTTTATTGTTTGTGTTTTCATGAGCCAGACAGTGGACTTTTTCCCATGTGAATATAAGAATTTGTAAACAACAATACAAACAAACCCTCATCCTGCTGTTGGAGGATCATGTAACATAAATATGGGACTGAGTAACACAAACAGTCTAATGATCCGCTGCTGTGTTATGGGTTATGCCTTGACACCCATAGAGCCAAAAGAACCCTTGGTCATAATTTAACTATTTTCTGACAGCCTCATAATTCTTCATAGTCTCTCTCAGTAGTGCGTGGAATAACAACCTCAAACATATGAGAGAAAATAAAAAAGTGACAGTTCTTTATTACCAACACACACAATGCCATATTGAGTAACTGTTCCAAGTAAACCGCAGAACACTCCATTCTCCTAACACCAGTTTCCTACCCATATTCAGTTTCCCTTATCTTGTTTTGATATTAACTCCAATAAATATATATGATCTAATTTGTACGTCAAGTGATACGGTCTTGCTGTTGCAGTGCATTGGTGTGTCGTCTTGTGTTCCAAACCAAGGTGAATTCTACTGCATTCCTGCAATGGTGCAAAACGTGATTGTGTATCTCACCTGAAGGGTCTCCAGCTTGCGCCGCAGTTGACGAATATGACTCTGGTCAGCAGCAGCAGGAGGGGGTTGGAGACTAGACTGTAGACAGACTCTCCATCCAGCTGAAGACTGGACAACAAAGCCGTGTTCAGGGCTGCAGGCTGTGTGTGTGTGTGTGTGTGTGTGTGTGTGAGAGAGAGAGATAAATGAGGAAAGGCAGAGAGAGAAAAATTAAGCCAGATTAAGAAATTACAACTTTGCTGCAGTATGAAACAACCTATGAATTCATCATGGCCAGCGACAACGCCAAGATGCGCAAAAAAACTAAAAATTCACATACATTTTTTTTTACGCACATTTGAGTAGGATAAACTTTTTATTATAATTTTATTTACTAATTATAAATTAAAAATATTAAATTAATTAACATATTTTTTTTTTAATTTATATTATTATATATGAAATAAATTTTGCTAAGTAAAATTAAATAATTATTAAAGGAATTAAAATTTCCATAAATTCTAAAATTATAAAAAAATTATTTTTAATATAATTACATTTTTTTTTTATACGACAAGGAAAAATGTGCATAACCTACGATGGAAACACTTTACCGAATACATTCCACCATACGCATCAAAATAAATTTAACTTTGTTTATGAGACGGGATAACTTGACTAGCAGCGGAGCGATCTCATTCACATCATCTATATGTTGTTTGTCATTCAATTATTGGTCTGTCATCAAAGTATTTCTGCATAATTACGGTCTTACACGACTGCGTTACCAAACAGCAGCATTAGGGTTGGGTATCGTTTGAATTTTAATCGATTTCGATCTGCCATCGTTTCCGATTCTTTCGATTCCAATGTGATTAAATAATGATATCAAACATTAATTGATGTCAGTGTCTCTTTTTAGCAAACCATTGCACGAGAGCCTATATTTTAGTATGCATTTGAGAGACGTTCTGAAATGTAATGCATTCATACATGTGTAACCCACCCGGGGTCCCACCATCACACCGAGCGGGTCTCGAACCCGGATGCCGACGCTCTACCAAGGAGGCTAAAGGCTACAGCCTCTAGCGTCAGTCTTTTTGAGGTCAGGGGAGTGAGGTTTACACACAGCCCTTACTGGCATACCACCGTTACACATGCATGCACAGTTTGCAGCTTTAATCGCCTTTTTGGTAATTTCATGACTTAACTGACGACAGATTCGTATGCGGTTTCTTTTGCACTTATTTATGATGACGCGATCAGTTATATTTAGTATATTTTATTCAGTGCATTTAGTTATAACTGCTTAGGATTTATCATGGATTCCCTGCATTTACGCCAGCAAATTGACACAGTAAGATTAGAATAGTTTTTTATTGTTCGAATAATAATTACAGACCAAATATTCGAATGTTCAACTATTCGTGCACAACCCTAATTTTGGTAATAGGGTCACAAATACATATCAAATTCTTAAATTCATATTAAACTAATTCAACAGAACAAAATGACTTAATTTAAAGACTTTCAGGCTCTATTTTTGTTAAATTTATTGAATTAATTTTATGAGGCTTACATTCGGGCCCTACTGATGGTAAGTGCCTTAAGTCCATCCATCTCTCTCCATAGCCGCTTTTACCCCAGACTTGTTGATGTCTGTGTTTCCATCGCGGTTTAAAGTACCAAGAAGAATAGGCAAATAGTCTGGTGACGTAGGTCTGTGCGCGCTTCTCAATACCATATACGGAAAGTTTGGACTTGCGTCCTCGGTAGTTCTGACTTCTTGTGTCTGACTCGGGAGTGTGAGCTCCCGCGGACGAGACGACGCAAGTCCGGTAATTCTGCAAAGAGCAGCATACTTGATAACATCAGTCAGCTCGCCGTGGCTACTGCAATTATCCTCACTATATCAAACAGCATTGCCTCTTTTCATTTAAACATAAAGATAAATATAATATATAATAAAGACCAAAGATTACCTGTTAGATTTACGCAATGTGAATCATATCACTACACTAGCAAATTATACCACTACAGAGACATCAGTGCCAGCGGCAAATGTCAGAAGGACTAGACTAGGGATACATGATACTGAGCTCCCGGTGATCGCGTGGAGCTCACGTCTCCGAAATCTTTTCAAATAGACGCTGTCTTTATAAATAAACCGCAGATTTGAGTTTTACACAACTACATCCTCACCTGAAATACTTTTAAAACTACATTTCATGACACAAATAACAGTAATATTGAAAAAAATAATATGCTAATATGGGGTGTTTGAAATACAGTGCTGCGTGAACTCAACCAATCAGCATGCTCAGCGCCCAAGTCCCGCCCCGAAAGTTCCAGTTCCAGAAAAAGTATTACCTCGCTAGCAGGGACTTTCTGAGGGGCAAATTTGTACCCGGAACTTTATTTAAATCCTGTTTCCTGCAGTGAAAACACAACGAGTACCGGCCCAAAGTCCCTAGTTCCTGGGTAAAGTTCCTGCGGTGGAAAAGGGGCTCATGTGTGCTGCTCTCAGTCTAATTTAGAGGGCCTGTGCTCTCTAGGACAAGGCTGATAAATCAGTAGCTTTAGAAAGGTGTGAGACAGCAGAAAGTGTTAAACACACACACATACAGTGTGCCCTCCCAGGGATCTACGAGGCCTCCGTAGGGCATTAGGTAGAAGAATCTCTTCACCTCTGCATAATTAGGAGCCCTAAGAGGTTTCATTAGCAACCCTGCAGCCCTCGACACACTCATTATGCAGAGCATTGACCTGCCCAGAGTCGCCATCTCCTTCCGTTCCATCCATCACGCACACATACATCCCACACACATCACATGAGCATTTAGCCCTTTTTTCACTCATTAAAAATGTGGTGATATTAGCAAAATACTGCTTAATCCAAAGAATACACACACACTTACACAAAATGATGATTGAGGTCAATTAGATAAATAAGAAAAAAAATAATCCAGAAAACATCATAATGAAAGAATATATGTAATATGTCACGTCAAGAATATTTATTTTGTCCAAAAAGCCGATCGCCAAGTTCCGCCCCCATCAGATGACAGGTACGTCACAGCGTGCATCACAGCCCTCGTGAGAGCGCGCCTGATTCAAATAAACAAATTTCGGTTATCGACCGATAAGAAAATTGAGCCGATATCTTTAAACCGATAAATAATGCATGATTTCCTTCAGAGACACTTCAGATGTACGCGGTTCGCCATGATGGTTTTGAAATGCTTGAAATATGATTGGAATCACTTTGAAAAGGACAATACACTTATGTGCAACATGTGCAGAGCAAATCTGTCATAAAGGCTACATACAATTATAGTAAGAACATTACTGTAAATTACGTTGTGGAATCTTTGTTTGCTGTGTTTTGTGCGTGCGTTGAGCGCATCCACAACGGAGCTACACCTCCATGACAGTTAAGTTCGTTTGTGCATTTGCAGCCTTTTGTGCAATTGTATGTAGTAATATTGCGTTTATTTTATGTATATCTGCTTTATCTCATATAGAATGCGTTTGGTTAAGTTAATAGAGCGCTTTAGTTTGCCGTGATCATCATTAGCTCATCGCACGCAGCTCAAACAGCAGCGCACAACTAATAACTATGATTGGGACTGTCGTGTATATAACATTCTAATGAGAACATTATTACAATAAAACATTGTGAATTCTTTGGGTTTAGTTGCCGTGTTTCAGCGCATTGTTACGGGAAGCCAAGTGCGCGTCCACGAGTTACACATCTGACTAGCGCATAACTTAGTTCAAAATAACTGTGCATTTCCGTATTTTTTGTGCATAAGATAAGTTGTAATATTATTTTATGTTCTATAAATATCTGATTCTCATGTAGTCTAATTAACCCGCTATAACAAGCGCTTCAGTTTACGGTGTTCATTCAGCTTCATACAGCGCACGCAGCTCAAACAGCTGCTATTTAAAACAGTGGTAGCCTATTAATTTGTAACTTTTTCAAAATCACTGAAGCTTATTAATAATTAACCACCATTTTTATTTTCTCTTATTATTTCATCAACAATATGGTTTAGTAAATAATATAATTTCATTATTGTCCATGCAGATGGCTCTTCCAGTTTTATTCATCCATGGCACATGCATTTTGATTCTTTACACATGTAATGATGTCCAATGACTTGGTTGCATTATTTATGCCTAAGAAAGACGACGTAAACAAAAGGAATATCGGTCCATTTAACAACGTTATTGCTTCATTGGACTAAAGTATACGATGGGATGTGTTCCGTGGACCCTTACCTTTTCTAACTAAACCGGGATTTAGAGCAGTGGATGCGTTTGTGACTCAATATTACACGAAGCTGGTATGTACTGCTTTTGTATTATGGATGGATTGATGTTTCTGCTTACACAAATTTAGCACGCTGTGACTATATCGGCACGCTGTGATTATTT